>JAKIJQ010000258.1:0-107500 GCA_023373905.1 Rhizoglyphus robini | reverse complement strand
ATTAATACAGCATATGGAATAACAATATTAGGTATAAGTATTGGACAAATAGTGAATTATGTGAATAAGGAAATAGTGTGTGTGAAAAATGACAAAATATGTATGATAAATGATGAAATGATATTTTGATGATGACGGCTGTTGTCGAGCTACAGAAAGCCCTAACCAACCATGGTCTGGTCTACTAAGAAAAAATGTTTCAAGGGTCACGAACTTGAACAATGTTCATTAATTTCTGTCTTTTCAATGATTCAAATAGATCTACTGGCTACGTCAATCATGCCTAAGTCAATATATTCTTGATAAAATCTCTAGGATTACGATCATCAACAATATTGAGCTTTTTTTGCTCCTTCAAAGTTTTTGGTAGTTTAAAGTGCACAATACGAACGTGCTTAACCCCATTACCGTGTACATGAAATATATAATCGCATTTATCAAGATCAAAAATACATTTGAATGGCTTTTGGTTATCATGACGCCGTTTGTGTTCGTCCAAACTTCTTTTATAAGCAAACGTTTTGCCACAGCTTTTGTAATTGCATTTATAACCATTAGATTGTTTATGCGTTATACCATATGAGTGAATTTTAAAATCATTACGAGTTGTAAACAATTTGTAACAGTTGTCCAAAAGGCACCGGAATTCACCCGTTTGATGGTAAACTGAATAGTGCTTATAAGCCAATTTATACCTATCAAACATCTTTGCACAAACAGGACATTGGAATTTTGTAGTTTCATCATGCACTTCTCGGCGATGTGGGCCCAATTGATGTTTATCATTAGTTCGATAATTGCAATTCTGTGCAAAACATCGATGTACTTTACGATGGTAGTCGATCAGGTGTTTGTTCAATTGAACAGTTGTATTAAACTTTTGGTCGCACATTGGCTCTTGGCAATTCAATGAGATTGTTTCAAATTTCCTAAATGTTGACTTTTCTTCTTCTTCTTCATCATCGTTCAAATCATGTAATTGTGGATTGGAAATAGATGGACGATTAGTGGCAGCTCGAGTAGATTTTCGCAGATTACCGTTGTTGTTGTCCATTGAAGTGCCTTTGCCAAGGGTTGCTCTATTGGATGCCACTGTTTGGTTAGATGATAATGATGGCAGTGTCACTGTTGAGGTTTGTTGCTGTTGTTTGTTTGCCTTTCGAGTAACACGAACTTGTGAAGGCATTTTACTTAGTCTTGCTTCTTTTGGTGCGGTTGGTTTGTTCACTGGTTGAGATGGTACGGCCACTGCAGAGGCTTGTTGCTGTTGTTTGTTTGCCTTTCGAGTTACACGAACTTGTGCTGGGACTTCATTTTCACTTGCTTCTTTTGGTGCGGTTGGTTTGTTCGCGGGTCGTGATTGCCCGGTCATTGTTGAGGGCTGCTGTTGCTTGTTGATTGATGAAGTTGTAGGTTCAGAGTTGGAGGTTATGATGCTTTGGTTGTTGTACTGCAATATGTTTTCATCAAGATTTGCTCCAATTGGTAAATTTGATTGGTTTGACAGTGATGCCAACGACACGGTGGAGAGTAGCTGTTCCTGATTGGTCCTCGTTTCTCCGGTACTGGTTGATGAACTTTCATTCGATTTAGGTTTTTGAGAATCCGAAGCAGAATCAACATTAACCTCAATAGTAGTAGTAGTTGTAGAAGTAGAAGCAGCAATGCCACAAGGATCCAACCAAAACTCAAAAACATAACCTCTCGTTTCAAGATGATCAATAATGTTGCGCATATTTCGCTCTTCCACGCAACTTGGTAGATTTTGGCGATTGTGTTCCTCCCGAAGGTGTTGAATCAAATCATGTATTACATCAGACACATAGTCGCAGTGAAAAATACCACATTGAAATGCGGAATTGCCTAACGTTTGTAACCGTTTGTGTTTTTCAAATTGGGCATTTGTAGGAAAAGTTTCGCCACAACCACATTCGAATACTTCAACTTTGTCGGTCGTCATCAAGGGGTCAAGTTGTGACAAAGGATAGGTGTCGATGTTAGATGTTCCGCTAGGGGTGGTGGTCTGTTGTTCGATGTTGTTGTTGTTGTTGTTCTGTGATGTTTCGTTGTGTAGACTAGCCTTATTGGACGACATTGTTTGGTTGGTTGAAAGTGATGTCACTGTAGATGCTTGATGTTGCTGCTGCTGCTGCTGCTGCTGCTGGTTGTTTGCCATTGAAGTTGTAGCAACAGTGTTGGAGCTTAGGATGCTGTCGATATTGTGGTTGGATGTGTTTTCATGAAGATCTACTTGAATTGGTGAGATTCTTTGTTCCATTGTGGTTGAGGGAACAGAGTTAGTGGCGTTATTGTGGTTGTCTTCACGAGAGCATATTTCGTGGAACATTTCGCTGAAGTCGGAGCATACGTCCCAACCGTCGTCTTCTTCTTCGTCGTCGAAGTCGTCGTCTTCCTCTTCGTCGTCGAAGTCGTCGAAGTATAATTCGTCGTCTTCGTTTTCGTCTTCAAAGTCGTCGTCGTTGTCGTTGTCTTTGTCGTAACTTGAATCAGACTCTACTGATGAACCTGCTGACCATGCTGACTGCGATGATGATGAATCAGAGTCAAGCTCGTACATTTCCTCCAATTCATACTTATCCGTGTGATGATAGTTAAAGCACAAATAGTGTGCTTGATAGTGGCCCAATTCTTTAGCAATACATTCCGAAAATGATATAGCAGCCTTACAGATGGTGCACTCTGGTAAGTCTACTCCAAAGGACACTTGCTGTCGCTTCATTTCAGCCTGCTCTGTAATTGTACGAGCGTGTGGTGGCTGCGTAATGTGACTTGACTTGCTCGTACAGAGCAGCTTTGCGTGTCGATTCTGTTTGGTTACTACTCCGTTGTAGTTTTCAATTCTATAATGAGCCACACTTTGATGGGCGCATTGGAACACTTGGCGACATTCGGTACAATGCGTCGGATAGGTTGATGGCGTATAGGTAGTCCATATCTCCCACAGTGCAGGTCGTTCCTCTTGTCCAATCCACACAGGTCTGAAGATTACGGTGCCGTCGTTTGGATTCCGTTTATTAGAGTCCCTCATACTTGAATCTGCTTGTGTTACACTTCTCAGGTTGGTAGAATCTAATGAGGATGCGGACCCTACTTCCTCAATTGGGGCTGTTGTTGGTCTATTTTCCTTGCTAGGATTAGGAGTAACTTGCAGTTTTTGTTGTTTTGAAGATGAAGGAGAAGGTTTTGGGGACAATGTCCGTTTGCGATTATTATTAATTGGTGCCATTCTTGAATTCAGTTGATTATGTTGGCAATTGACGATGAATGAAGCAAACAGCACAAACACGAACAGTTCAGTACAAGACAAATATATTAGCACTTCACACAAGTATCCTTGGGTGGCGCCATCTGACTTTTCAACTGAAACTTATTAGCATAGGTAATATCACACACACTCACACGCACACTGACTCAATGTGGGTCGTGTCTGTTGTATGGTGTCACTTTAATGGGGTCTGTCCGAATACAAAAACTCGGTCATAATCACATGACCATCACTAAGGCAAATCACACAGACAACAATGTTCACCATCAGGCAACCGAATTGGGCAACTGCTGAATGGTGATAGCTATGAACGACACAGACACACAAGCAAACGAAACACAAATACAAATGATAACACCAAATCAGTGATATCACACACAAACTTCTTATAACAAAGTCAGTTTGTATGTGAAGTTGGCAGATAAAGTGCAATCAAGTCGAAAGTCTGTGATGAGTTTAGGAGCGAGAGTGAATGTGTGCACAAGGCGAAATGACAACTTTGTGATCGACCGTCGACTCAGCAACGTACGCGACGACTGACGACGAAAGAGAAAAGAAAGAAGCATTCGAGCTGACAAAGAACATAATGGAGGACTTAGAGAGTGTAGGGTGGTCTGTGTGTTCGAGATTGCGCATTCGAGTTGCCGCCAAAAAACGCGACCTCTGAGTTGCACACGGTCACACAGAAGACGAGGGTAAGGAGAGAACAAGACGAAACCCATTGACATATTAATGACGACTAACTAAGTTAAAGTAAAGCCGCTTAGTTGAGGCGTTGAGTTAGCATCTCTCTCTCTCTCTCTCTCTCTCTCTCTCTCTCTCTCTCTCTCTCTCTTTGTTTTCCGAACAGAGGCACAGTTTTTTAAATATGAGCGGGAGATACGCGTGCGAAAGCATTACACGATATATAACATGCAAAGTCATCATGCCGTGCTCTCAATTGCTTTGCGTTCGTTCGGTTTGTGCGCGTGTGCTGATTATTGTGTTGGTCATGACAGGACAAGAAGAGAGCGTTCGCATTTCGAACGGTGAGTGAAAGTGAGTTGTGAATGTGTCTGTCTGTAGAACAAACATTGGTTTACGTCTCAGAGTGTGTGTGTGTGTGTGTGTGTGTGTGTGTGTGTGTGTGTGTGTGTGTGTGTGTGTGTGTGTGTGTGTGTGTGTGTGTGTGTGTGTGTGTGTGTGTGTGTGTGTGTGTGTGTGTGTGTGTGTGTGTGTGTGTGTGTGTGTGTGTGTGTGTGTGTGTGTGTGTGTGTGTGTGTGTGTGTGTGTGTGTGTGTGTGTGTGTGTGTGTGTGTGTGTGTGTGTGTGTGTGTGTGTGTGTGTGTGTGTGTGTGTGTGTGTGTGTGTGTGTGTGTGTGTGTGTGTGTGTGTGTGTGTGTGTGTGTGTGTGTGTGTGTGTGTGTGTGTGTGTTTTTTTTTTTGTGTGTGTGTGTGTGTGTGTGTGTGTGTGTGTGTGTGTGTGTGTGTGTGTGTGTGTGTGTGTGTGTGTGTGTGTGAACGCGAGAGTGTCTATTAGAAGTCATTGCATTTGATGGTTCGTTCGTTTTTATTTTTATTCGTATGTGCGCGAATAGAACAGATCTGAGCATCTTACTGCACTTGATATAAAATAAATGTTTAATCGCACAGTCAAATGTCACTACGAAGGGAATAGTAGGCACGCAAAACATAATATTTGGTCATGGTTATACATTTATCTCTGTTATACTTTGTGTTTGGGCAAATTAGGTTAGTTGTCGGAGCGGAACGTCGAGCGAG
Source organism: Rhizoglyphus robini (assembly GCA_023373905.1). Classification (NCBI taxonomy): domain Eukaryota; kingdom Metazoa; phylum Arthropoda; class Arachnida; order Sarcoptiformes; family Acaridae; genus Rhizoglyphus; species Rhizoglyphus robini. The sequence goes on along the minus strand of JAKIJQ010000258.1, from coordinate 102,453 downwards.
CGAAGCGAGCGAGTAAGTGTAGTGACGACTCTGCGTTGACTCAATTGGAAAAGGCTTGTGTAGACGGTTTCGGCTATACCCGTTCAATGGATCGGTCTGAAAATTTTACACAATGTTCTGGTAGGGGTGAAGATGTGCAAGTGCCCATAAAAGTCAAAGGTCAATGGAGCAGCGATTTTTTTAAAATAAATCAAATTTTGTATAGAAATGTGTAAGAACAGAGTGTCCACAGTGACTGTGCAAAGCAGATAAGAACACACGCCAAGCAGCACGCCCGATGTGCGCAAAGGGGATGCGCAGTGACACACCCACACAGGAGTGCTGTGATTCACATAATAGGTGTGATTGTGTCTACATTGGACTAAATTCCATACAGTTGACTGTATCTGTTCAAAAACATTGAATTAATAAAGACGACGTAGTGAACAGGATTACGGCTATCGCTCTGCAAATTTTGTTAACTGCACTTTGATGGCTCGTCGATGACTAAACTGATAAGGAAATGTGTTCGCGATACCGCCGCTCCGACTTCACGCCAACGGCGTCACTTAAGACTAGTAATAATAGTGAGGGGTGAGAAGAAGCGTGTGTGCTAAACACATTACTCGACCACCACTGTGGCAAAGTAGGCCCACATTGGTCACTTCATGTCCACTGCCAACAAGCAGTAAGCAGTTGCATTCATGTGAACATTAGTATTGTTTTTTCCTTGGTGAGGGGTCAATTCTGTGCCAGGCTTTATTATTAGTGGTCGTAATGTTGAACACAGTCTGCCTAATCTGCCTGGCGACTCACTTTACGAGTGTCTGTCTGCATTTCTATTGAATAGCCACCCCGAATATACGACCAAGCGGGCTCACATGATAGGTTGTGAACCGACACACATTTTATTGTTATTGCATTAGGCACGGTTCGACTGTCACTCTCAAATCGAGAGTCTCGATAAGAAGAGAACATTATCGAGTGGTGAATAAGCAACGCGAATAAAGGTCGTTAAAAAGCAATTTTGTCTTTGGAGTGTCGTGCCAATTGAGGCCCGTAATGCACCCTCGGAGAGAGTGCATGGTGTCTGCGTGTGTGTGTATGAGTGCACTGTGCATTATACAGTACACATAGCTAAATTGACTAAGTAGTCGCACAGAGTTGAGAGTTATGCTAATATAAAACAGAACATCTTGACAAAAACGTCCAAACCGAATACGAAAAAGAAGAAGGAGAAAGCAAAGGAGAAGATCACTCAACGTTCCTCTCCCGTCAGTTTCACTCTAATCTTTAATGTCCTTCTTTATGTGTTTATGTGCTTCAATTGGCCAGGCTTGGCAAACTAGCAGGAACTTTTACTCTGTTTGTGTTATCATTCACATTACTCTAATTTGACATTTACGATTAAGCAGGAACACATTAGAGCTGTCTCACTGTAAAGAGACCCTCTCTCTCTCTATTGCTCTCAAGTGAATGGGAGAAATTTGAGCTCCCTCGTTCGGTCGGTCAGGGGTCCGACGCCAGTTTGGCATAAATATCTTTCCCTCTCGTTTTTATTATATGTTCTCCTGAACGAACAGTGTTCAGGCATCGAAGCGTGAAAGGCGAAACGAATTGGTTAGAATGGTCAAATTGAATTCACCACACAAATGAGTGATCCTATTAGTGCCTCTTGAGCAATCACCGTAATTGACATTGTCAATTGGTTCTTTTGTGTACACAATTGATTTGGCATTAAGACGAGCGGCCAATTAGCGTGCGTAAAACAGACTAATGAAAAGCAGCACAAACACAAAAGACATGTTTGTCTCTGTCTTTTATGTCTTCTATTGAAATTATCGTGCCCGGTCGATTTAGTATGACTCGAGAGCAGTTAACACTCGCGTTCCCACGGAGCTTGTGTGTTGCACTGAGGGTCTGTCAAGTAAGACCATCTGCTGCGTCTGGCTTGGTTTGAGATCTTTCATTTTACGATTGAATTTGCCTGTGTTGTGTGTTGTGTGCCATGCAACAGGCCAGTGAACGGTGGTGATTAATGTCATGGCCTGTTTGCCAACTCAAACACAAGTTGACAGATTTGGCCAACACATGCACTTACTTCCATTGAGGAGGACATTATTAAAGTCTCAGTCAGACACTCTTAATGTTCAAACATCTTATTTATGACTCAACTGTGGGACTTATTCATTAGTGGGTGACCAAGTTGGCTATCGCAGCGGCAGTGGTTAGCATGGCAAACTCGGTGGGTGCTGAATCAAACTAACGAAACTGTGCACCACTTCACTCTCTATCGAATTTGCCGCCAAAGCATTTCGGAGCGGGATACTAAATTTTCTAGACAGGCAAAATGGTGTTACCATTAGACAAACTGTTTGAACAGCTTTGAACATTCTCACTGAGTGGCGGAGAGGCAATCTGTTTTCTGTCTCATATTTAACGGTCTCGAACACGCACACACATAGAAAGAGTCTTTTGAAGTGAATGCGTTAGATTATAAAAAACAGTCGCTACTAGGAGTTAATATTACGAATTTCTTTCTTTACGACTAATATACTTTAATTAGATTGTGTACTATTTTGGCATTTTTACTTTTAATGTCCGATGAGTTGTGAAACAACTAGTTGACAATGGCGATGATGACAACGATGGTTTATATAATCCGTTTTGGTCAATCTGGCACGAAACACACAAACACAAACAAACACAAACACAACTAATTTTCCTGTCAATTATTGGCTTCTTAATGATATATATTCAATAGGTGATATATAATCTACCTATTTAACAAAAATGGAATCGAATTAGTAAAAAGTTTTCTTCACAAGGTAGATGTTTTGCCACATTGGAAACAATAATATAACATAAAACAGATCCAAATTAGTGACACAAACTAGAGGAAAGAGAGAGAGAGAGAGAGAGAGAGAGAGAGAGAGAGAGAGAGAGAGAGAGAGAGAGAGAGAGAGAGAGAGAGAGAGAGAGAGAGAGAGAGAGAGAGAGAGAGAGAGAGAGAGAGAGAGAGAGAGAGAGAGCTTTTCGGCTTTGTGCGTCACGGTGCCATCATCAAGGAATTGGTACCTTTGAGGACAATCTGTACTGCGTCTGCCACAGAGTAGTCACAAAAAGAGTTTCAAGATGGTAAAAGAAAAGGCCGAATCCGCTCCCGTATACTTAATAGGAACATTCAAATTTATGATCAAATTTAATTTAAAACATTCTAAATTCAACAAATAAATAATTAGTTGGCAAATGGCATTCGATCAAAAGCTAGTGAGGTGGACAATTCTAGTGCGAGCTAAATTGCCATGTGTGTTACTAATTGAGCATGTACAAATCTCAAATGGCCTGAATGGCACTAATTAACTAAAACCAAACCCAGATGCAATCACTTTAACGTTAATTAAACAGAATCACAAATTTATAAATCAAACTTACTATTGTCATCGGGTTTGCATCATCACGTGCATCATTACATTACTCCATGTTCTATCATTAAGTCCTATGTAATGTACCACCAGCTAGTCACTGCAAGTCTGTCTCTGCAAGTATATAATTGGATTAGTATATGGTCCATTAGGCCACACAATCAATTGGTACTTACAATTTATATTTAAACCGTATGGTTTGGTAGAAATATGATTGTTTCATTAGTTTATTCATTTTTGTGTCGTATATTTATTTTCTTATTTTCTTGTCATGGATATATCTACACACGCAGTTGGAGATTACGTGGAATTTGCTCTGACTAGTGACTGTGGTAGGTCTGAAACAGCACAGCAGTGCACATCTAGCAGTGAGTTCAATTTAACTGGGCGCAGCTGTCGCACAATGAGCCTGCGAGCAAACTTGTTTCTCTCTTTTGTCACCCTCTCCTCACTCGTAAATCGTATATTTAGTGTGCTTCAATGGAAATCACTCAAGCGAATCTCAGCGTTTGCATGTTTGCTCAGCCCGACTCCACTCTGTGTAATTACTATTTCCCCCAGCAACTCTAAAATTGGCTATACGACATAACATACACAGACACACAGCTAAACATATTCCACATTTGTGCACGAACTAATCGGTGGCAGTGATCGGTGCTGTGCACACAACAAACACACACAAGCACAGGCATGGAATGGCGGAGATATGGTCACCAAATACTTGTCGGGATTCATGTGAGAGACATGCCGTTGAACACTATCTGGAGCTATCCAAGCCCTCGATATGGGTGAATATATGTCTCTAAGGATTGTCGTACATTCGTCTATTGTATTATCCTTTATTTTAAATAAATAAATTTTAATTTAAACCTAAACAGAACAAGTTTTTAATTATTTAATGGCCGTCCATACTCACACTTACCACGCCGCGTGTCTTCACCGTGATTTATATGAGAGAAATAGATTTGATGCCATACCAGTATTAGGAATCGGTCAAAACTGCTGTTGCTCCTAGCGACAGTCGAGTGACACAGGGCTCAGTGCCGCACATTGATATGTCTTCCAGCGTTGCGATAGTCAATTTCGGTGGTTGCCTACTGTGATTGTACATCATGGCACTAATTGGTTTGTCATTTAATGGTAATGAATTTCAAGCCACAACATACATGTTGTTGTTGATAATTTCCTTTGTTTACCTGGCACCTTGCAATTCGCATCATTGACGCAATTGCATCGATCTTCATGCTAACCAAGCCGCACAGAGCACTAATCGGTTGAACACCTCATTGCAGTTGCCGTTTTGGCTTAGCAAACAATTGAGGCTTAGTTCTTGGGGCTGCGTGTTATTGGGTAATTGAGCGATCGCTGTAGTAGTCTCAACTCATTAAAAAAATGATTACAAATCAAATCAATTTAAAATTGGTCTTTTATTGAATTTGCATACATAAAAGTTGTATAAAAGTGACATCAAGATATTTAAAAGTGAATAAAATATCTGTTTTTTATTTTTAATAATTCCATAATTTTTGAGATGATGAGGCACGTTCTAATGTCCCATTCAAGTGATGTACATCATGTTGTTGGTGTCTACAGAGGCCATCATCAGTGGCACCGAAGGAGACCAGCACATCTCGGAGACATGGGACAAATGGGCACCATTGCAAAACAAGAGTTCAGTTTAGTGCAAGTTCAAGTTGGCCACCATCATTCTGTCTCGCCTGTGCACGGTGACTATGTGATGACAATCGTTCTGTTCTGTTTCTCTCTCTCTCTCTCTCTCTCTCTCTCTCTCTCTCTCTCTTTCTCTCTCTCTCGCCAACCGCCAACCGGTCATCAACCAACCGAATATGTTCGATAACGAGAGAGCGTGTGTGTTCGCACTACTCATTGCCCCTCAATGCACAGTGATCACGTTGTGCTATGTCTGTGTGCGTGTTTGATTTGGCCAAGTCAGGGCCTGTCAGGCTAAAATAATCGGCAGACTTTTAGTCCGAACCACACGCGGCCGCCACTGTTCACGTAACACACAAAATAATTTATAAAAGAATCGCACTTTTCGTTTCATTTGTACGCGAATATTTGATTATCTATAATTTTTTTTACTGTTTCTATGCCAATCGGATATGATCATTCTGCAATATGACCGACAAAAAATGGACGATAATCCACAGTGGAACAAATGTGACGCACTTGCGAGCTCAATTTAAATGTTATACTAAACTGAAACTATAATTGCATTGGCAGACTCTGCCTGTTCGGCGGGCAACGGTGCACTCGATCGGCAAGACTTGACTTTGCAACCGACCGACACACATGCACACAGCACCGCGCGATCGAATGAGAGATTCGCGTGCCATCCACTCTGTGCCGTAGCACCACCGTCGGGTGCATCGGTGGCACCATTCAATGTGTGTGTGCCGATGATGGTTACCATTATTATTTCGAGGCGCGCTCACCAAAAGGCAGCCAAGCACAGAGCTCTCTCTCTCTCTCTCTCTCTCTCTCTCTCTCTCTCTCTCTCTCTCTCTCTCTCTCTCTCTCTCTCTCTTTCTCTATCTCCTTGCCAGTGAGTGGCGGCGGCGGTGGTGTAGATGTGAGTGTGTGTGCGTGTGCCTTCAGTCGTGACGACGCACCGATCGTATGATGCATGCATGCAATCTCTTTCGGTTGTTTGGATTGTGCGCTCAACTGGCTTACTTTAGTTGTAGACGGCAGTGCAGTAGTGCCATGCTGTTTTGGAGGAGAAGTATGCCAAGCCGACCACGCATGTGATAATGCTAGTGGTCGACTACTGGTCGGCAGCGCGGGATCGGAGTATTTGGCGCTTTCAGGAGAGAAAGCGCCGCCTTCGAGAGCCTTTGGTGGTCAGGCGCATTAGGCATCTAGCCACCGATGCTCCTGCTGCTGCTGACAATGATGATGATGAAGGTGACCTATTGGTGTGTGCCTCTTGTCTCCATTGACTTGTGCAGTGGTGGCTAATTTGTGGCTCAGTTTATACAGGGGTTTTCAAAAAGACATGGGTTGTGCACTATTTGAGGCTATCACACTGACGCCACACACTTCTGTGTGTGGCGAGTGGCAATGTACGCTTGTCTGGCACTCAAGCCTGGTGAGTCATGACCCCATCGAGCACACTAACCAGAGCGCCATCTCAACGCGCTCACTTGGCTTGGTGAACTACTGCTGGTGCACTCTTAGAGGAAAATGAGGAGAGGAGAAGAAGAAGACCACTTCGTTGGTAGCGCGCGACTATCACACACACACACACACACACAAGCACACACAGACACACACAGAAAGGCACACAAAGAAACGAAAAGGCAAGCAAAGTATGCAGATGTTGGCATGGTGTGCTACTGCTTCTGCTCTAGTCAAAAGCCGTTGGAGGCATGCTGTGCCTGTGCTGGTCGAGTGCAACACACTCCCTCCCCTGCCCTTCTAACTCTGCAGTTGTGTTGGACTTTGTGGTGGTGGTTGTAGAACTATCCACTCTCTCTCTCTCTCTCTCTCTCTCTCTCTCTCTCTCTCTCTCTCTCTCTCTCTTTCCGCACTGTGCCTGCACGCGTCTTGTCCTGATCTGTCTCATCACTCGCTGTCTTCCGACCGCTGTACCAGATTTCATCGCACACCATTTAATCTCACCTGACACACACACGGATCAAAACACGTTTCCCTCGGTGTGTCACGTCCATCGACACTGGCCGCACACACACACCGCTGCTGACTATTCCGATTAATCATCTGTCAAAGTGAGTTCTTTGTTTGATTTCCCTCCACTTTGCCCACTCTCCCTCGTGTTTGATAAGTCTGTTATTATTATTATTTCACACGTGCCATCATAATAATGGCGCACATGTTGCTACCGGCGTCAATTTATTTAATCGTGGTGTCGGCTGCATGCGCTCACTATATACGCTCGTTTATTCTTGTCGCTCAGGGTGGTGGTGGTGATGGTGGTGAAGATGGTGATGGTGGTGATAGTAGTGAGTGATTCTCAGTTTGTTTAGTTATCACACAATGGGTCACTCGGTCATTCGAGCACGTTATGCCCGATGAAGTGATCGGCCGCCATACCGTGCACGGGCATGACCTTTAGGTCTCATGTCTTTGAGGCAGACGATGACAATTTCGGTGCACTCGTGTATGTCATCTCCCTGTGAGTCGAATGCCCCAAGGCACAATAGCGGACAGCAGTCCTGCTTGTGTGCCTAGTTTGCTTGCGACACACACACACACACGCACTGAGTGTGTTGAGTGGTCAACGGCAATGCAATGCAGCCTCAATGAGAGAGCCTCTGAGGCAGCCAAATGGTGACTTGATGAGCGGCGGTCGCCCCGCGTGCTCGGCTAAATGTCCGAATTGTCCAACCTAGCATTGCGCATGCACTCGCCTATTCGGTGGCATACACCACAAATGCATTGTTTTGCGCTCGTAAAGTGCACTCTTTGTATGTATTGCACCATTGTGGCATGATCAGGCGGCTTGTGCCTGCAAATCATGCACACGCTCTCGATGTAGGTAGTGATCTATGTATGATTATTAGTGTCCATTAGCGAGCCCTAGCGAATCATGATGGTGATGGTGACGGCAGTTTGCGCTCACTAAATACGCTCATTTATTCTTGTCTCGTCACTCTATCATTCTAGTACATTATGCCCGATGATGTGATCAACCCACAAATGGCACAGTGGGCGACCTTTAAATCTCATGTCTTTGTAGTAGGCGATTCCTTCTTCAGTGCACTCGTGAAAGGCATCTTTGCATGTGTTGAACGCTTCTAAGCATAAGGGAAAGCATGCCCGATAAAGTGCCTAACACGAGATGAGCGTCAACTTATGAGTTCAATGGACAGCGAATCTGCCATACCACAACCAAATGCCAGCCGACTTGAGCTGCTGTTTCACCAACACAGTGGCACACACGACAAGTGAATGCATTTGCAAAGTGCCCACTTCGAGTGTGTTGCACCCATGTGTCATGATCGGGCAGCTTGTGCATTCAAATCGTGCACACGTTCTTGAAGTAGGTTGTGATCTATTCATGATTAGTAGTGTTCATTAGTAATACACATTTGACTTGCAATATTGAGATCTCATCACCGTGCCTAGTCTGCACTGGTATCGCTGATCACTTTGACGACAGTTGAGTGGGCTTGGGTGGTTTGAGGCGGTACATCTCTCTAAGTGTTCGGTGAGGACATTGTCATTGAAGTGTTGGGCATGAATGTGGCGCTTGCACTTGTGACAGTCAACTAAAAACGAGAAACAATTGGATTTGCTTGACTCTGCGGCGGCGGCTGCTGCATACTGCCTGTCTATGTTGGTGTGCCACCACAGTTGAATCCACTGAATAGTGTGGGTGTGTGTGTGTGTGTGTGTGTGTGTGTGTGTGTGTGTGTGTGTGTGTGTGTGTGTGTGTGTGTGTGTGTGTGTGTGTGTGTGTGTGTGTGTGTGTGTGAGTCCCGAGTGATCAACGTTAAGACAGCAATGCCGCTTAAGTGAGAGAGCCCCAGATTCATCCGAATGGTCACTCATTTGATGAACCGCGGCCGCGGTTGCATCGCATACGCGGTGATACACACTACTACTAGTGAATTGCAGTTAGCTCGTAATGTGCACACGTTGTGTGTGTTGCACCCGTATTACAAGATCGTGCAGCTTGTGCATACAAATATTGCAAACGTTATTGATGTTCCTAGTGATCTATGCATGATTAGTAGTGCCGATTGGTGACTTACGTCCATTTGACTTGCCATATTGAGATGCACCACCGTGTGCATTCTGCTCTGGCGTTGTCAGTCACAGAGTGGACTGTAGAGTGGTTTGCATAGTTTAGGCCGGTACATCTAACCAATGGGCCAAATGGTCGCTCATTTGGTTAGCCGCTGCCGCATCGCATACGCGATGGAACACACCACAAGTGAATGGCATTGCACTCACAAAGTGCACACTTTGTATGTGTTGCACCCGTGTGAAATGACCGGGCAGCTTGTGCATGCAAATCATTCATACATTCTTGATGTAGGTAGTGATCTATGCATGATTAGTAGTGCCCATTAGTGACTTATGTCCATTTGATTTGCTAAATTGTGATACACCATCGTGTCCATTCTGCTCCGGTGTTGTCGATCACAGAGTGGTTTGTGTGGCTTTAGGCGATACGACTCAAAGTGTTCGGCGATTACATGGTACTAATGGCCCTAGCCAAGCAACTTATATAATCATGATTGTTGCGCCGGATACTTGCCCTCACTACATACGCTCAATAATTCTTGTTGCTCATGGTGGTGGTGGTGGTTGTAGAGAATGATTTACAGTTTGCTTAGTCAACACATTGGGTCACTCAGTCATTCGAAAACACTTTGCCCGACGAGACGATCGGCCACCATGCGGTACAGTACACGTTCTTTAAATCTAATATCCTTATAACAGGCGATGCTTTTTCGTGCGATGCGAACTCGTGAATGTCATTTTCCTGAGAGATGAATGCTTCAAGGCATAACAATGCGGCCTCAGTGCGAGAGCACCAGGCAGCGAAGTGGTTGCGCACTTGATGAGCTGCTGCCGACTCGCTTATTTGGTGGCATACACCAAAAGTCAATGGAAGTCCGCTCGCAAAGTGCACACTTTGTATGTGTTGCACCCGTGTGACATAATCGGGCAGTTTGAGCATGCAAATCATGTACACGTTCTTGATGTAAGTAGTGATTTATTCATGATTAGTGAGGCTCTGGTGTTTTCGATTCCAGCGTGAACAGTTGAGTGACTTGCGTGGTTTGAGGCGATATAACCCAATATGTTCACAGAGGAAATGGTCTGTGAATTGTTGGGCATGAATGTGGCGCTTGCACTTGAGACAGTGAACTAAGAACGAGAAACAATTGAGTTTGCTTGACTTTGCGGCGGCTGCTGCTGCATACAATCTGTCCTTGTTGATGTGCCACCACCAGTTGTGACCATTCAAAAGCAACTGCAATCTCGATGGTATTCTTCTAAGTTTCGGTTTGACTTGTGGAAGTGTAGGTTCAGCGTCGAATGTCTAACTGTCTTCTCTTTTATAACTGTCGGTGGCAGTGCATCGTGGCACACACCACAAGTCAATGGCAGTCCGCTCGCAAAGTGCACACTTTCTATGTGTTGCACCCGTGTGACATAATCGAGCAGTTTGTGCATGCAAATCAGGTACACGTTCTTGATTTTCGTATTTATCTATGCATTATTAGTATTGCACATTAGTGACCTAATGTATGTTTGAATTGCCATTTTGACATGCACCACCGTGACCTGTCTGCACTCGTACCGCCGATCACAGTGACGACAGTTGAGTGGTTTGAGTGGTTTGAGGTGGTAGATGTGTTCGGTGAGGAAATGGTACCCATGGCCTTAGCGAGGCAATCTATTGAATCATGATGGTGGGGCCGGCTGCTTGGGCTCACTACCTACGTTCATTTACTCTTGTCGTTCCATGGTGGTGGTGGTAGTACTGAATGATTCTCAGTTTGCTTAGTCATGTTATAACATAATGGGTCACTCAGTCATTCGAAAACACTTTGCCCGACGAGACGATCGGCCACCATGCGGTACAGTACACGTTCTTTAAATCTCATGTTATTGATTTAGTCGAAGTCGACTTCGGTGCGCACGTGAATGTCATCTCCAAGTGAGTGGAATACCTCAATTGATCAAGACATAGGGCCAGCTGTCGGCTGGTGTGCCTAGTATGTGTGTGTCCTGAGTGGTCAATGTATAGGCAGCAATGCAATTTCAGTTAGTGAGCCTCAGAGGCTTCCAAATGGTCACTCACTTGATGAGCCGCGGCCGCCTTGCAAACGCTGTGGCAGAGCACCGTGGCACACACCACAGGTCAATAGCAATCAGCTCGAAAAGTGAACACTTTGAATGTGTTGCACCCGTGTGACATGATTAGGCAGCTTGTGCTTGCAGTTTAGGTCACACATTCTTGATTTTTGTATTTATCTATGCATTATTAGTATTTCACATTAGTGACCGCTGACCTAATATACGTTTGACTTGCAATTTTGACATGCACCACCGTGACCTGTCTGCACTGGTACCGCCGATCACAGTGACGAGAGTTGAGTGGTTTGCGTGATTTGAAGTGGCACATGTCAAAGTGTTCGGCGTGGAAATTGTATCCATTGCTTTAGCGAGGCAATTTATAGAATCATGATGGTGGGGCCGGCTGCTTGCGCTCACTACCTACGCTCATTTATTCTTGGCGTTCATTGTGGTGATGGTAGTACTGAATTATTCTCAGTTAGCTTTGTCATTTGACAATAGGTCACTTCGTCTCTCGAGTACATTATGCCCGATGAACTGATCTCCCACCATACGGCACAATGCACGGTCAAAAGATATCATGTTTTTGGAGAGGGCAAAGCCAACTTCGGTGCACTCGTGAATGTCAGCTTGGCGTGTGATGAATGCTTGAAGGTATAGGGCTGCAAACCGGAGAGTGTACCTAATACGAGAGTGGCCATTTACGAGTTGAATAGACAAAAACACAGCCTAACCTCAGCTAAATCGTTGCTTACTTCGTCTGTTGTTTCGCAAACGCGGTGGTACACACAACAAGTGAATGGCAGTTCATTTTCAAAGTGCACACTTTGTGTGTGTTGCATCCGTTTGACATGATCAGGCAGCTTGTGCATGCAAATCATGCACAGGTTCTTGAAGTACATATTTATTTGTGCATGATTAGTTGAACTCATTAGTGACATCTGAGTTAATACACATTTGACTTGCAATATTGAGATGCAGCATCGTGTCCTGTCTGCACTGTTACTGACGATCACATTGTGGACAGCTTTGTGGCTTGCGAGGTTTGAGGCGATGCTACTCAAAGTGTTCGGTGAGGACTCGATCCAGTTGTGATGATGATTCGATCTATGTAATGGCTTAGTGGTCAGGCAAATGGAATAGAGTATGCTTGTTCGTCTGTGGGTTGAGTTTCCGTTTTTTCAATGACGAACATTTGGATATTAGCAAGTATATCTTCCTTTCGGTGGATCGGTTGGAAACTGCAGATGCCTGGGCTTAATGGTTGAGGACTCTACTACTTGTAATTAGTATCTCGGGCACTTCCAAAGCCATTCCCCAGATCATTGTTCATCAGGACTAGGAACGTCTCGAAATGCTTCTTCATTGGGGCTTGTCAAAAGCTTTCTTAGTCCTGTCGTGTGTTCGAGCTTGAGTTCTCGGTTGTGTAAGTGGTTTGGCATTGTCGAACGTTGGTTGTCGTCTGTTGCGGTCCAACGCCTGTTGTTGTTGGTTCTTGTTTTGTACGGGATTAGATTGAGCGCTATCGTGCCAGTTGGGTTGATAGGCCAAGTTTCGAGGTATTGTTCGTGGTTTTTGATGTTTGTTGGTATTAGATTGATTCACGGTACGATACAGAGGTAATCTTCTGGTGTGGCACGTTCCGGTGTTCGCTATTTTCGTATCGTGTATTGACGCATGGCTTCTGGCCCTACGTTGGTGGGTTCATTTGTGGAGAATTGTTACAAGTTACCGGTGGCGGCACGTTACTTATCGCTAGGACGACATTTACACTAAGATCTTGGTATCAGTTAGTATGATACGGTAGTTCGAGTTGCTGAAGGTACAATACCTTCTAAACCAAAATTTAATACTTGGACCAAAAATTAAGCTATTTTGTTCACACAGACACCGAACTTGAGCAACGGGATATCTCGAAGAGAAATGGGTGCATAGTCTCGCTCGCACGCAGTCATCACGCTTGTCAAAGTCCATTCCTGATAGTTGGCGTAAATGACAGTTCGATTGTTTTATTCGAAAGAGATCATGTGTCTGGTCATTGATACAAGTCGTGGTCGTTCTTGCTGCTAGGTGCTCTTGGACTGAACTACAGTGACAGGTTCCACAACGGCCGACTAGGCTCGTGGTTCCTGGCTGTGGGGTCTTCCCCGTAGCGCTTGCATCTTTCAGTCGGTATCGCTTTCTCGGTCGTACATTTCGGACTTGGCAAACACGTGAGTCAGCTTGTCGTCAGTGAAGCAACAAACAGGATCCATCACTGTATCACGATCGATGCCCAATAGTCATTCGATGTCCGCAAGTTGGTCTACGGTCGCGCAGTAGTCTACTTTACTTAGCGTTAGTTCAAACTTAAGTGCGCAGACCCAAAATTCGGTCTTGTACAGAAGAGCAAGTCGTCGGTCTTGGAGTGTGCCAAGAAGTTAAAAGTCGTAGTGGCTTCCGTCCTGAAGTACGGTGATTGTTACTCTGGCGATGACTTGATCGATGACACACTAGCCTCTGGAATGTCGGTGATGCATCCAAGTCTAGCATCTATTATAGAGCAACAGCAGCAACATTTATCCGCATTTGTGGTTCTGAGCGAATACAAATTTGCCAACTTAATCTAGCTTGTTTGTGTGAAAAGAGCTCGATTAACCATAATTATTTTGTTTCCTTTCAGTTGGCATCGTATCTCAACTATATCTCAACCAATTCCTTGTGTGCTCATCATCGTACTGATCGGTTCGACCACCCTTCCCGTCGATCCATCACTCCCAAAGCGAACACACTAAAGTGTAACTCTACTAGCATTTCATCCTTACAGTTAATCTCCTAATTTCGTTTATGATGGAATCGATTAAAGACAAATATAGTGATTCTGATAAATTATATCAACAAAAAACACGATTTATACAATATGTCTACAATAAACTGACAGCCGGAATGAGCAAGGAAAAAATTAAACAGGAAAATTTTGAAGCAAAAAAGATGATGTTGAAAACGAAGTCTCTTCGATGTGACCGCTATCACGAATTGATTAAGTCATTTAAAAAAACGCATAGGGTTAGACCAGCGATAAGTGTGGTGAGGGGCCAACCAAATAATCCACCAACCACACTCCACAACGAAAGCCAATGTCTAGTGACGTCGACACAGACCAAAGAAGATCAGTTTGCAAGCACAAGTGCCCGCAAATTGGTTTGCGATTATGTAAATTTGGAAAGTGTTGATGACTGGAGTTCGGATGAAGAATGTACAGATGATCAGTATCATATCAAGGAACAGGTACTTGCACTTAGACAAAAGCAACGTAATGAATGGCAGAATGACATTAATAAGATGATCATTGATGAGTATGTCGAATCAACCAAAAATGGTTAGTAGTTTTGAATCAATTCCAATCCAAACAGAATAACCATATTTGAAATTGTATCCTTAGATGGTGCACCTGCTAATCGCCTCGAGAAAATTACTGCCATTTGTAATGAAATGTATGTCAAATCTATGGACGCATATATAAACAAATATAATAGGCCATATATAGGAAAAATGGAGGTAATGTCATAGGTTTTATAATAAATCTCACTCTGATTGATGACCTTTTTCGTCTGTTTTCTCACTCAAAAACAACTGTAGAATTGGGTATTATCGTACACATTATGGTCACGCTTTGAAATGATTTTGTTGGCAAAAGGCATTGCAAAGTATGGCCGTAATTATGATAAGATTGCCAAGTTAATCAGGACCAAAGATGAATTAGATGTCTACTTGACTTATGAATATCAAAACAGTTTCTTTGATCATATGAGCAAAATCGATGATTATTACCATTATCCTATCTTGAAGTCATACATAGAAAATGAAGGTTTTTTCATTTATAAGGCACACAAAGGACTATCGAGTTTAGAGTTGGCCAATACTAAAGCTACTGCTTTATCAATTGTTCAAATGATCGACTCTTTGTCCTTGAATAAGGCCGAAAGTAAAGAGAATATTCAAGTGACACAGTCCACTGATGACTATCCCAATGCGCACACTAATGAAGGTCGGGATACTCAAGTGATTAGCTGTGGAATGGATGTCTTAAGTGAACTGCCTCCTCAGCAGCAGTCGTCCTCACAATCTCTCTCCATCATCAATGATCGCCTTCTTCATGCCGAACCGTTGAACCAACACGAACAACTTGGTCAGTTGCTTCCTCAACAGCAGTTACCCTCACCATCTCTCTCCCCCATCAATGATCACCATCTTCATGCTGAGTTTACACTTTACAATCAGCAGCAGCAGCAGTATCTTACCATTGGAGTTCCCCACATTCTCAACTCCGAGTTGGTCCCAGATGCCACTGGTCAATTGCCATTTGGTAATGTTGTACAACCACTGAATGGAGTGGACAATGGCGAAGTTGATGATTTTGTCGAGAAGCTGGCCAATAACGAGATTGACGAAACTGATGTCAATAAACAAATCGCAATTGATCAGTCGTGGAATCCCCCTTTTGCTCCAATCTCAAACATCGAACTGCCGAACCCGAATGATGACGCGGAGAATGATTTGAATAAAAAAAGTAATCAACCACCAACTGGTTCTGGGACAATATCTTGGCATCCAATAGGGCATCCGGCAGTGGATATCGGAAACACACGGAAAATGGCAGTAGAAGCATTTCTAAGCACCTTCAATCGACGAAATTGCAAACCTCCTCGACTCGCAACGAAATGTCCCCATCCTGGTTGTAAGTATGCGACAACGATTTCAACCAGCCTCAAGAACCACAAACGAACGCACCTCGGCATCAAACCTTACAAATGTAAATGGCCCCTGTGTGTCTATTCTTCCACACACAAAAGCAACACAATAACACACATTAATGCAATGCATTTAAATAAAGAAACCAATCAAACTCAACTCGGCAAAGCGAAGGACTATGTCGAGGTGTTGCACGATTTGTTGTGATGAGAATTGTTGGACTGGAAGAACAGATTAGGGAGAAGATGAATAAAGTCCACACCCATCTAACATCCTTAATCAGTCCTAAACCTAACCTAACATAAACCCAGCCTAAACCTAAGCTAAACTTAACCTAAGCCTAACCTATCCCAAAAACGCCTACATTAATAATTGTAAGATATATACACGTTCATCGATACAAAATACATACAATAACCATATTTGTTCACCATATTACAAAACTATTGTGTTCACTGTCTGATTGAATCAATAAAGTCTGTTCCAATGCTCAACACTGAGCCAACATTTCAAACCGGCAACCTTTATTAGGCTTAGTAGTGTTTGCTTTGAGTCAACCTCTACTTCTTCATTTCCTTGTTTACCATTATCATCGCTCATAATGCAGTGTTCATAGAAGACACGGACACACGGCCTCACCTCCTCTGATCAGTTGGTTGTCTCAATGTGACAGTGCTGTCATTCTCAATGTCACCCAGTCGGTCATAATGCAGTGTTCATTGAATAGACGGGCACTCTGTCTGTCTCTCTATCTCTCTCTCTCTCTCTCTCTCTCTCTCTCTCTCTCTCTCTCTCTCTCTCTCTCTCTCTCTGGCTGTCTCCCTCCCTCTCTCTCTCTCTCTCTCTCTCTCTCTCTCTCTGTGTCTCTCTCCCTCTCTCTTGCTAGCGCGTTTGTGTTTGTGTGAGTGTATGATTGTGTGTGTGTGTGCGGTGATCTTCATCGAGCGAACTTGGTGGTCATCAGTTTTGCTTTCGGTCTGTAGACATTTGCACACACGTTTTATTATTGAAACGGTCATCGATATTCGGTATTTTGGTCACTAGTGTGCCACATCACTCTCATCTTTCATATCTATTGCCGAACGTCGATTGTTTTATCCCATTGAATGTCACATTGGCCCGTCGCGCCAATTAATGCTTGTGTTGATCGGAAATGAGGATGCAATGAGCGATAGGTAGAACAGGTTCACTTTTATTTTACTTTTGTTATGCTAATTCATGTTTCGCCAATCGCACTGCTCGGCATAGACACCGGGCAATTGGAAAGGCTAGTTATGCCTTGCAGAAACGTTCCTGCATGCCATTTTTGCACATTACTCCATAGATTGGATCTAATTCGGGCTGCATACAAAAACGGAACTTGTTACCGAGAGCTCATCATAATTCGCAGAAAAGTTACTGGTGATTGTCCTATCATACGACATTAAAAGAACTATCTGCAGATGTTCGACTGTGTTCGCACCTTTTTGGCAAATGCAATTGCTGGCGGTGCCTTGGTGGTCACTTTGTTAAGTGGATCTTCTCGCACTCCGATCACTGTCATTCAACAGGAACCTGAACCATTAATGGTGATGTCACGATCATTTGCAATATGCCATTTGGATTGACAGCCAAACGCAATGTAACGACGACTGACAAGGGGACCTCGCCAATTCACAATGGCCAAATGGATAAATTATGATATCGAGAGATTCAGATGTGCTAAAAAAATAAAGAATCCATGAGCCAAAAGCGTGATTTCATTCTGATAACCGGCTGAGGGGTAATGATTACCGGTTGTATTAGTAGAGATGTACGTACACAGTACATTCAGAGAACACATTGACATGAGCCAGCACATCAATTGGCTCTTTTTATGTTGTGTCCATGTAACTATTGATTATAAATACCATTATTTATTTGTTTTTAGCAATTGATTTGACCTTTTTAAGCTAACAAATCGACACAATCGCATTTTGGCACTAGTTGGTTGAAAAAAGAAAAACATTGCATCGATTTTTTTACTGAACAAACAGAACTCTTGTGAGGGTCTATTGATCTCAATCCTGTTCTCATGTTGTCATGGTGATCTGAGCATTACCGAAATGTCTAATGTTGATGTGATTGTCTCGAACACCTTAAATCATCTAGCTTTAACGTTGGTTTCATTAAAAAAAATTGTTTGAATCCAATCAATCAGACATGCCTTTCTTTTTCAGCAATGATGCTTCTGTGCTGCACATGATGTGGCTGCACAATACACGTGGAAGTGCACGTATTGTGGAACATTGTTAATACCCCTCAGCCGGTTATCAGATTGAAATCACGCTTTTGGCGCATGGATTCTTTGTTTTTTTAGCACATCTGAATCTATCGATGTCATAATTTATCCATTTGGCCATTGTGATATAGCGAGGGTCCCTTGTGAGTGGATCAAACTATGAAGGCACTATCGTACACCACCACCGCGCATACTTCATTCAGAGACATTGCACCGCCGAACCATGGCTGGGAAGTAGGCAACCAGTCTAGCACTACACTGCTGGAATGACTGCTTGGTGGTGAATGTTTTGGGTGCTGGAACAGCCAATCGGATTGCTTCTATTTGTCCATAGTACACGTGCACTGAAATGGACAAACTAATTAAATTGAATGTTTCGTTTGAGGTGGAGGAAACGACTTCGACCGAATCATCCGGTTACTTTACTACTACTACTGTTACCGAGGTGATTGCCGAAACGAGTAGCACTGCATTGGTGGTCACCAGTGACTCGAATGGCTCCAACAGCTTCACCATTCTAGCCGTACTTCTATTACTTTTATTAATAATTAAGATCTGTGTTTAGCTTTAAGATTAAAGAATTACACTAATACAAACCAATTAGACGTGCTTCTTATTATTGGCCGAGTGTTTCACAGTAAACCACTGACCCTCATAATGACCGAATTGGACATGTGTTGTTGTTGCTAGTGATTGTTTCAATTGTGTTCGATAATGATTAGGATGAAAAGTGTGAATGATGAACTGCAGTACCATTGTAGTTCGGATTGTATTTACACGTTTCAGGTTGTCCAAACTGGCCGGTCATTGAGTACTCATAAAGGGCCACTCCATTTGGATCGAGTATGCAATTCGCTGCGAGTTGAGACTTTTAGGAGGAGGTGTTGGAGCACGAGCCCCTGCCTCTGCTTCTTCTTCTTCTTCGGCCAAGTACTGACTGTCATTAGTGATCACGAGTGGTGCAATTGATTACACCGCATCAACTATCGAGGAACACCTGATGCTTGATGTAGCGAACCATTATCATTGCACATTGAGATACTCAATGAATACAGAAGATATATGCACTCCAAGTTGGTACCAACTCGAGCACCGATTGCCTTGTACCTAAGAGACATGTCCTTTACATGTCGCAACCAGCACTGGCACTTTGGCCACAGACTTGCCACTGGCCGAGCGACCAAATGTCACACTGAGCCTGTTGGAGTGGATTCAGTGGATGGTGTCGCGCTGGGAACAGCACGCACGCAAAAATCATAGGGAGAGGAAAAGGATTCTTGGAGAATGGCTTAGTTTCGAGGCCAGGTCATCATTTATTGAAACTTCGAGCTGCAGCGTGGCAGCGTGATTACAAGTTAGTTCGTGTCTATCTTCGTTCACAGTTTGTCTGTGTTTTATACATTCAGTTTGTGTGTGTATGAGTGTACAATGATCGTGCTGACTCAAACATAATCGAGATAAGGTCATACAACGACAACAAGTCAACCAGCGGTGCGCGAATGAGTAATCGGCTGTGGTCATCAGTTGAGTGTCGATTTCTTCGTCAGCGATGAGATCGGTCTTCGTGGTCTTCTAATTCGGCGGTCGCATTAATCTGCGACAGATGGAATGTGACTGAGTTGCATCTGCCACTGTTACCGTGACCAGTGCAAGAGTCATAGGTGGAATTTCTTATCTGTCAACTTAGTACGGTGAAAGTCTGCACGCACAAACACAAACGCACTCGAGCAAATTTCTCTACTAACGTTATGTTAACTCTGTGTCCGTCTTGACAAACTCACGCAGCACACACAAGCACACTGACAAACATAAATAAACAATTCTCCAAGTTCTTTACAATTAGTTGGACATTTCAATTGGTCATTCTAATGTTAGATTGACGGTTGAATTCATTGTGACATTTAGTGCACTAACCGAACACCAAGCGGGCAGCGTGTGAGTGCCCGCGCCTGTCCGTGTGGCACATCGTGTGTTGTGTTGACCGTTGATCACCAAATCTGGAACTATGTATCAACATTTTGCTTCATGTAACTGAGTGTGACTTGACCATCACCATCATCTCGCCACTCAACCGACCACAACAACCTCTCACCTCCCATTCATGCCTCAACACTCAGTGAACTAGCTCGTGTCAAACCACAAGCACACAACTCTCTTTGACAATCTCTCCGAATCTCACATTGGTGTGATGCACAATGTGCACCGAGAGGTGGCACAGCTGGTTGGGACGTACCATTATTCATTCGCACGCTTCTGGTAATAAAGTGACATACTTTCCTGTATTGATGTGACGTTGGAGTAACTAGACTAATAGTGACAGCGAAATGATAATTGAGATCGACATCTGAACGGTGATGATGTACAGTGGTGCGGGTGAAGAAACTGTTGGTTCGAGAGAACACACTTGTGCCACAAACATGTGAGAAGAGAACATGCGTCGCGATTTGTTTGAGAAAGTGAATCCAATGCCATCATGACTGCTTACTGGATAGCCAAATTGGTGCAAACCGCCAACCGACTAGTTCACCAATCGACATCTCGCCATCATCCCCGCCCCCATAGCCACCAGAAGTAGCACTCACCAAGACACTCTGTGTCAGTTTTGGTTTTGTTCTTCGCATTGGCAAGTTGTCTGTCCTTCCCTTCTGTCCTCTCGTCCCATAAATATCTGGTCTGCCTTCATCTAAGAAAGTCATCCATCTACGAAAGCAATAACGACTTGTTTATAACGAGAGTGTTCACCGAGAGAGTACCATTGTAGTTCAGTAGTGTATATATGCGTTTCAGGTTGTCCAAACTGGCCGGTCATTGAGTTCTCTTAAAGGGCCACTCCATTGAAACTGCTCGGCATTTGGATCGAGTATGCAATTCGCTGCGAGTTGAGACTTTTAGGAGGAGATGTTGGACCACGAGCAGCTGCCTCTGCTTCTTCTTCTGCCAAGTACTGACTGTCATTAGTGGTGCAATTGATTACACCGCATCAACTATTGAGGACAACCTGATACGTGAAGTACCGAACCATTATCATTGCACATCAACCCACTAAATGAACACCGAAGATATTGACACTCCAAGTTGGTACTAACCCGAGCACCGATTACCCTTTTCCTGAGAGAATCTCCTTTACATGTCTCAACCAGCACTGACACTTTGCCAACAGACTATTCATCTCTCACTCTCACTCATGTGCACCGAAAGGTGGCTCATCTGGTTGGGACATTGCATTATTCGTTCACACTTGTCTTGATGTGGCGTTGGAGTCTCTATACTAATAGTGACAACGAAATTATGATTGAGATCGACATATGAACAGTGAAGATGCACAGTGGTGCGGATGATGAAACTGATCGTTCGTGAAACACAGTTGTGACACAAACATGTGAGATAAGAACATGCGTAGCAATTTGATTGAGAAAGTGAATCCAATGCCATCACTGTAACCCACGATTTGGTTGGCTTTAAAGTGTAATTCACATCATTGGTTTCATTCTGCTCGTGCCTATCGCATCAACAATGTCGTACTCCCCACCAGATGCCCTCTCCACAATGGTCACACTAGTCGATCACGCTATGAGTTTGTGTGTTGTTTGTCCCATCAAGTCTGGTCTGTCCTCATCATTAGAAGATATCCATCCATCCAAGCAACCAAGAACCACTTGCCTACCACGAGGGTTTACTATTTGATCTCTCCGTGTTATCACAGTAGTCAGGTCGACACATTGGTCTGTGTTGTTGGCTCCTCATTTCCCATCTCATCAAACCTCGTATTTGGTATCTCTTCCGAGCAAACCCCATCAGGTGAGTGTTACTGTATTACAATTCCCACTAACAAGTTAGTCCGTATATTACTCGAATTGTTGAGTGCAGAGCAAATTCGATTGTGGTTGTTGTTCTGCGATGCAATTTATGATCAGACTGATATTCTGTCTTTGTACAATTTTGACTTACACTTAGCCATTGCCACCAGACTGTATTTGCTCACTGTCGCTTGTTTGTGTTTAGTTGAACTTTGAGTGAGACTAATCACGCAGATCAACGTATAATACAGACTCACTCTGCTGTATGATCTGTTTGCAGTTTGTGTATGTGTTCAAGTCAAGTTCAAGTGTGTGTGTGTCGTAGAGTGGTCCGGCAATTGAATTATTGCATTGAGGTGAATGGCCACCGAGTGATGGACTGGGACGAGCGACTTTCCACCACATTGCCACCGAGAAAGCAAACACAATTTGAAAGTACGAACTCTTCTTCACTAGTGGCAATGTGTGTGTTTAACACATTCACTTGAATTCACCAAACTCTGTGCAGTGCAACAGTGTGCACACATTCTGTACACTTCCATTCTCACTAACAAGTTTTCTAACCTTTCTCTTCTGCCCTTTCGTCTAATCAAATATTATCTTTTCTCATCCTTAATCCTATTTCCTTTGCTGCAACTCCACAATGGCCGATACCATGTGTATCGGCTATTTGCTTGAACAAGCTAATCACGGCCATGTAAATAGGTTAGATTCATCCTATTTCCATTGCCGCAACTCTACAATGGCCGATAATATATGTATCGGTTATGGCCGATACCAAAAGTATCGGCAGTTTGATGAACAAGCTTATCTCGACCATGGAAATTGGCTAGATTCAGCCAATTTCCATTGCCGCAACCAAATGTAACGGCTGATTGATGAACAAGCTTATCTCGGCCTTGGAAATTGGCTAGATTCAGCCAATTTCCATTGCTGCAACTCCACAATGGCCGATACTATATGTATCGGTTATGGCCGATACCAAAATTATCGGCTATTTGATGAACAAGCTTATCTCGGCTATGGAAATTGGCTAGATTCAGCCAATTTCCATTGATGCAACCAATTGTATCGGCTATTTGATGAACAAGCTTATCTCGGCTATGGAAATTGGCTAGATTCAGCCAATTTCCGTTGCCCCAACCAATTGTATCATTGAAAATTGGCAGTGTATTCTGAACTTCGGTGCTCATGTTTTCGCTTATAAATTGGCAGTGCAAATTATATGAAATAATCATATAATCTTAAATCATCAGCTTCAATTGTCAGCTAAACCTAGGTTTTATACAAGCTAAAAATCAATTTCAAGTGGCACAATCGGCGCGTAGTTGTAATTTCTAACATTTTGAGAGTTTATACATTAGAGAGAAATAACATTGTAAACAGGTTCAATGTGTTCAGAAATATCGAACAAGAAATTGTTGATTTAGGAAAAACATTATTAGTCTTAAGATACACAAATGCACGGAAATCTATGTTTTTAAAGTGTACGGCGTAAGTTGATAATGTTGGAACTTGATTTGTAGCGGGAGGAAGGCAACCAACTTTCTAGGTCGGTGTTGCAGATCCATATTGGTGCGTTGATGGCCGTGATCTTCGGTTCAAAGGTCTTAGTTCAATCCTCCCCTTGGCACCACTGACGAGCTTCAATGGCCTGGCTCCTGAAGATCTACGGGTCAAAAGCGTTGATTTCGATCATATTCGTCTTTATTCAGTCAATTCGCCCGAATACTAATCACTACGTTCAGTTGGGTTTAATGATGATGATGAGCTGTCAAGTTCTCAGGTTCAAGGTGGCTCAGGTATTGGATTTTTTTTGTTACTTATTAAGAAAATAATGATTACAGGTGAAAAATGTGTTTTAATCATTTTAGTCATCGTAAACATGAGCAAAGATCACAAAGTGCAGGTCCATTTTGCCAATCTGCTTACCGCAAGTAGCACTTTTGCGGACATTACAAGTGGGCACAACGACAATGATCATTCAATAGCGCAACTCGTCCGCGAATGTCAAGATGAGCAAGGCGAAAAGTGCTTTGCAGCTGTGTGCGGTGATGGAGATGTTGGTCGCGGTGCCGGTGGTGGTAACAGTGCACGTATGTTGATTGAACCACTGGTGATCTGTGCTTGGTGGGTCTCGATGTGTGTGCACACGCTTCACATCGTCGAAACATGTTTGCACAACATTGTTGAGCTTTTAGTGATTGTCATTTGACACAATACCTCAATAGCCAACTTAACGCAAAATAGTTATACATCAAATCCAGCTAAAACAATAAAATCAGTTATATGAATAGTGAAATCAAACTAAATGTTACGGAGATCGGACTAATCGCATTTGAAATTGCAAGCACACAAACAAAACTCAACACACACACGACGTCAGTTAAGGAAGAAACTAATAATAAACAAATCTTAAGATTATCTGTTTCTGTAACTAAATATGTGGATATTAGCATAGTGTCCTATCTAATCGCAATTGATTTTACCATTTAATTCTTGATAGCGAAAATTTTTTCTTGCTATCGCGAGTTTTATTTTGAGCAATTCGCTCATAGAAGGTAAACTCAAATGTCTCCTCTCTTTTTTGTTGTTGTATATGAGAAGCCTTAAATGGCTCTTTCTGCCCTAACCTTAGTAGTGCAACAACATCATAATAATGGCTGACTAAGTCGCTCCTCCTCCACTTCTCACCCTCACCCTTCTATCTCTTCACTGCTCACCCTCCTTTTCGCCATTTTCTCACCCTACAAAAGCTCACACGAAATAAGCGCGCACACCACACAGACAGAGGTCAATCATGTTCGCCTTATGAGCACACGCAGGCGGTTGGCCAGCCCACTGCAGTGACACGCAATCGAGTGACAAATGTGCTTCACAACCCTACGTCGAATACACAATTTTAAAGTTAATGCATAGAGTCACGTTATTTATGAAATGGGCAGCAGTGCCCACATTTATATATTCTGAATACTATAGTCTAAATTGGCGCAATTTGAGTGAGAGACAAAGAACAGTGAAGTGCTATGCTTCGGGGGGTCCGTCCGTCCACTGCCAAGTACAGTGAGCAGTGCATTCTCCTCTCTTTCTTTCTTTCTGTCCTCTCACTCTCAATCGCCACTCTGAGTAATCATCACCAAAATTGTGTTACTCTCTACATCAACCTGTATCCCGATTTACGTTGTGAACAACAAACCCACGTGTGACACATCACGTCATCGTGTCACGAGTGTGTCGCAGTGGTGTGAACCATCATCATCGTGACTGTCACATCTCATACTCACCTCAAGCACAGCAGCTGCATCACCATCATCACCATCATCATCATCACCATCAACTTTCAATAGGAACTCTCACTCATTACACCTCAATCTCACTTTATCTACATCATCTGAACCTGAGTTGACCTTTGTAGGTAAGTGATCCATTCACTACACAACATCAATCTTGTGTCAGGCATCGTACACGGGCGGACAAATATGGTCGATGCAGGCCCGTCACTCACATAGCCAATCCCGGTCAGGAATCCTGACTCAGGATGCCGCGAGCGCTTGCCCCGAGACCCCTTATCCTTTTGATAGTTTTGCACCACATTAACCATTTCAAGAGCAGATTACATGATACATGATAGCATCTAGAGATAGAAGTCGACATGGCCCCTCGGACTCATTGCCTTAGGGCATTCGGCCTTTTGTCCCTCTCATGTCCATTTTGTGTGTTGCTTTGCGTTATGTAGAATGTATAGATGCTACTTTTTTGCTTTTTTAACATTTACTTAACGTTCAAGGTCAAAACGTTGCTTCTTACGAGTACTTCAGTACTGTAGTAACAGATTAAGCTTTCGTGTGTGTGTATGCTAACCGTCTGTTCTTTTTAGCCTCCCACTGCTCCTCCACTTCTCAAATTCCCTCTGGTCATCTCGACAATGTCTTTTAGGGCATCTGCCGTTCGGGTGAACCCTTCGACAGGCTCGCCAGTAGCAGTAAAGTCTTCCCGTGCTAGATGTGTGCGAAAGCGAACCCATCCCACCAGCTCCTTGATTAATAGTCTGTCTTGGGATCAAGCATCAGCTGCAGCAGCCGCAGCGTCATCTCCATCAATACAACCGCCATGGGGATCTGCACCAACCAGCACCACGACTTTTAGTCAGCCTTGGGCAACATCAGTAACAGCACCATGGTCCCGATCTCAATCAATACAAACGCCAATGCGAATTCAACCAACCAGCACTATGACCTATAGTCAGTCATTGATAGCAGAAGCTGCAGCAGCAGCAGCCCTTGCTCCAACACCACCACTTCCACAGCCCAATTCGCAACCAATTGCATACTCGATCCAAATGCCGAGCAGTTCCACTGAGGTGGCCCGTGAAGCGAACACCTTCACTGGCATCTATGATCAACCCGAGATGAACATACCCAACAAGAACAACTACAGAACAGTTGCCATCACTACTACCAACAACACAGTACACCAAACTGCAAGCATGAGCGTCGATGGTTCGGCGAGACAACACTTTTGCAAGAAGAAAGCTAAAATCGACGGGACTTTTCGAGTAATCAAAGTCAAACGACCCCATGCTGAGAATGGTCACTATCATCATAAACCGACGAATGGTTTAGTCACGATACCCGTTAGGGAAACCGCAAAAATAAACCTAGAAGAGGAGAAACGACGACTCGAGGAAATGAACCGTCACATGCAAATGCCGTTTCAAGTGTTCCAAAATGAGCAACAACAAGAACCGCAGCAAGAGCAGATACCACCTCAAGAGCCACCAGTCATTGGTGATCCAAATGTTCATCCTGTTGTCCTTGTGGAAGGTGCGGCACCCACAGAAAGTGATTTCAAATGGATTCAAGATGGAATCCATCAGATGGCCAATCAAATGTGTGAAGATATGGTCGCTGAAGGTTCTGGTGATGGTGTTGGCGAGATTAAAAGATGTTGTGCATGGATCCAAGCATCACTTTTAAAACAATATGCTGAGCAACAGGAAGTGGAACGAAGAAAGCAGCAGGAACGGTTGGAGCGGCTAGCGCTAGATGGCCAACAACAATATGAACAGTACGAACAAGGGAATTTTCAAACAATGCTTGAGCCTCAAGGGCAAGTTGAACTAGCAGAACCGTCAATTTATGAAGTCTCTAACAACCAGCCAGCCAGCTATTTCATCCCAACAACATCCTTGCAAGCTTCACAACTCCAGCCACAACCCAAGCCTTCAACTATTGAACGAGCCTCAGCATCCGGGTCCACTTCAGCTGCCAAGTCGGTGCGAGTTGCACTACCCAAAACTAAGGCCACACATAAGGTGAAGGCTACTCCTAAACCAAAAGCCACTCCGCAACCGAAGCCAAAGCCAAAGGCAAAGGCGCAGCTAAACAGTTCCAAAGCCTCAAAGTCGAAACCTACTCAATCTGTTACGGGCCAACCAGAAACTGAGCTAAACAACCCAACTGGTCCATTCACTAATTTGGTCGCAAATGCTAACGGACACGATCCCTTCTGTTGGATTTGTCACAATGTGATTGGCGAGCAAGCTAGCGCACAACACTGCACAAACTGTTCACTCTCATTTCATGCGGATTGTGCCAAAAAGGAAAAGGTTTTCGTCAAAAATGCAGCTGTCTACAAGCCCACACCCAGATCTCTAAAGAAGAAACATAGCATGGAACGTGCTGCTGCTGCTGTGCTGAACGGATGGAATGTCAAAGAGCTTCGATTGATGAAGTCAGACGAAGTGATCTGTCGTGATTGCATTCAGAAGGAGGCCGGACTCAAGTACAACAAAGTGTACGGCTTCAAATCGGAGAAGCATGTGGCTACGCATCACCTTATTGGCAAAACTTTCAACTATGCCTGCGTCATGTTGGCTTCCAAATTTGAAGAATACTCCAAAATTGACTTTACCCAATTTGGACACTTGATCCTGCAGCCATTGAATTTGGAAACGATGGCTACCAAGGCTTTAGAGGATTACTACCAATCGTCTGAAGCCTTCATGTATGACATCAAATTGGTGCGTGAGATTTGAGGAGATTTGGCGTTTCAGGATTGTAACCCGTTTCTTCTTTAGGTTATTCACAATTTGATCATTACACTGGAAATTGATCAACCCGATGTGA
Organism: Rhizoglyphus robini; assembly: GCA_023373905.1. Lineage (NCBI taxonomy): Eukaryota > Metazoa > Arthropoda > Arachnida > Sarcoptiformes > Acaridae > Rhizoglyphus > Rhizoglyphus robini. The sequence continues at coordinate 74,330 of JAKIJQ010000258.1, read as the reverse complement.
ACTCAAAGTGTACTTTGCTGTATAAATTTGCCCGTGACGAAGCGAACAGCATCGACAATTGCGACTCGTGCTTTCGCAACTTTTACGAAATGAACGAAACGGACGTGGACGACAGCCATGTAATGCCGTGTCAGTATCCGCATGCACTGGTGTGGATGTGGCTCAATAGAAAGTGGCAACCTGCCAAGGTTTTCGAGTATCGACAGGAAGGCACTTTTGAAGTGGACAATGATCGTGTGGCTGTGATGCCTTTTGGTGGACTGTGCCAATTTCCGTAAGTTTTCGATTAGTTGGATCATCAGAGTAACTAACCTTTTTGTATCTCAATAGGATAATTGTTCTAGTGAGCTCTCTGTACTTGTACTCGAAAAATCCCCCACCAGATCGCAAGGTCTACAAGATCGTCAAGCCAATCACGCAGGTCGATGAGGAGCAGAATGCCCAAGCCTCCCTGGACTTGGACAAATATCTAGAGTATATGAGATACTACTACGAACCCGCATACGCTGTGCCAGATGAGCCGCAACGCTTCACGCGAGATGATATCTACATGTCCGACATTCGTCAGAAGGATTACGGCGAGGATGGCAAACCAATCTGGGAGGACAGACAGATCCTTTGGGATCTCGAGGCTTAAGGCCAATGTGGTCAATGTTCTGTAGGGTTAGTCCACTTTTGTGCCATGTCACAGACTTACTCTCTGCTTTTCAAACACAAACACATCACTTTCTGTATCAGCTTTATCTCACACTTTAATCTAATATTACAATTCATTGTAGTTTTTAGTTGGCTTTTGTGCCATTCTTATTGCTTAAAGTAAGGTGTTCAATTCCTTATTTTGATAATCTACACAATCCATTTGAGCACTTTAACTTATCGTTCTATTAAAGTCTCTTTATGTACTTGAATGATGTGTTGCGAAGATGGTGATGATGATGGAGTGGAGGTGGGGATGGCGTCTTTTCACTTTGGATTGTTGTTTTTGTACAACTTGTGTTTGTGCATCTTGGTACTGGCCGTTCATAATGTAAGCTTTGATGGTCCACTGTGGAACCGCTAAGCATTCGGATCGAGTATTCAAATCCCTTCTTGTTGGGTATTGGTAGAGAAGGATCCTGGGACTCTGCTTCTGCTTTTGTTGGTGTTTTTTGAGTTGCTCTAGTTGTAGCTGCTCTTGGAGTTACTCATTTTGTTACTATCTCTCCCTCTCTCTCTCTCTCTCTCTCCCTCTCTCTCTCTCTCTCTCTCTCTCTCTCTCTCTCTCTCTCTCTCTCTCTCTCTCTCTCTCTCTCTCTCTCTCCCTCCCTCTCTCTCCCTCCACTCTCTCTCTCTCCCTCTCTCTCTCCCCCTCCCCTCTCTCTCTCTCTCTCTCTCTCTCTCTCCTCTCTCTCTCTCTCTCTCTCTCTCTCTCTCTCTCTCTCTCTCTCTCTCTCTCTCTCTCTCTCTCTCCTACTCTCTTCGCTTGTTGTGAGTACACCGTGCACTTGCACATTCTCGTTCTTGCTCTCGATCGCGACGGTCTCAACGTGATCTGTTCTGTGCTGTTCTTAGTTCTGGATTCAACTTCTTCCGTTCTCTTGAATCTCAATTCTACTCCCTTCCGTTCAATAATCTCACTCCCATATCAAATCATGTACTTGAATCTATTCTGTGATTGACTTCTGAATCGTTCTTCAATAAAAGTGTTCAAAACCCAGCAACGACTGATCTGATTTCCACTCCTGAATCCCAAGTTCCAGCCTTGGAACAGGATTCTCACGCTCTTTATTGACATAAATAAGTTACAATAATTCAAGTAAATTCAGCAAAACTGGGCTGATAGTTTGCACATTTTTTACACAGTACGAGGTTGCACTTGGCCTTGGTGAAGATATTTGCGGGCGGGGTGACATTGACGATCATCTCCATCAGGTTGAACAATCACAATTTTACTCAAGTAAACTTTACCCTGATCTGAGGACTAGGCCGATCTCTGGTTCTTCCTTCTCTGACCTGGTCATGACCACCTGAACTGAGCTGAGTGCAAGGCCTATTTCTTGTATTTCCTCACCTGAACTGACCTCTGAACTGATTTGTTATTTGTGTATCTAAATCTAAATAATATTATTTGGATAAGGAAAAGTGCGTTGGTGATGGGATCGCTCAAAGGTAAAGAGTGGGACATGCGCAGTAGAGACATACCTTCTACTTTGAGTAAATACACACACAATGCACTACTGACAGTACACATTTACAATCTTAATAATCTTATATTATTTTATTAAACTGCCTTAAAACTGACACCAATTATACGTACTTCTTATTATTGGCCGAGTGTTTCACTGTAGAACCACTGACCCTCATGATGGCCGAATTGATCAGAGTGTTTTTGCTGGAAGTGATTGTTTCAATTGTGTCCGATGATGATGATGATGCAAAGTGTGGACAGTGATCAGCAGTGATATTCTAGTTCGGATTGTATATATGTATGGTAAGCATTTCGGGTTGTCCAAAATTGAGGTCATTGAGATCTCTTAAAGGGCCACTCCACTGGAACTGCTCGGCATTTGGATCGAGTATGCAATTCGCTGCGAGTTTAGACTTTTAGGAGAAAGCGTTGGGGCACGAGCTGCTGCCGCTGCTTCGTCTTCGGTTAAGTACTGACTATCATTAGTGATCACCAGTGGTGCAATTGATTACACCGCAACAACTATCGAGGACAACCTAATGCTTGAAGTACCGAACCATTATCATTGCACATCGACACACTCAATGAACACCAAAGATGTTGGCACTCCAAGTTGGTACCAACCCGAGCACCGATTGCCTTGTTCCTGAGAGAATCTCCTCCGCATCCAGCACTGGCACATTGGCCACAGAATTGCCACCATACTCTCACCGTCTCACATACTTGTCGAGCAACCAAATGTCACACTGAGCCTGTTGGAGTGGATTCAGTGGATGAAATGTGACTGACTTGCATCTGCCACTGGTACCGTGACCAGTGCAAGAGTCATAGGTGGAATTTATTATCTGTCCACTTAGTACGGTGAAAGTCTGCACGCACAAACACAAACGCACTCGAGCAGATTTCTCTACCATCGTTATGTTGAGTTAACTTTGTGTCCTTCTTGACAAACTCACGCAGCATACACAAGCACACTGACAAACATAAAAGAACAATTCTACAAGTTCCTTACAATTAGTTGGACATTCCTATTGGATATTCTAATGTTAAATTGACTGTTGTTGACAGTTAGGTTGTGGTGCACTAACTTAACACCAAGCAAGCAGCGTGTGAGTGCCCGCTCCTGTCCGTGTGGCACATCGTGTGTTGTGTTGACCGGTGATCGCCAATTTTGTAGCCATGTATCAAAATTTTGCTTTATGTAACTGAGTGTGACCATCACCCTCATCTCACCACTCAACAGACCACATCTACCTCTCACCTCACATCCATGCCTCAACACTCATTGAACTAACTTGCGTCAATCCACAAACACACAACTCTCATTGTCAATATCTCCGAATCTCACTTTGGTATGAAGCTTAATGTTACACCGAGAATTGGCCCATTTGATGGATACGTTCCATTATTCATTCACACGCGTTTTGTCATAAAGTGACATACTTTACTGTATTGATGTGGCGTTGGAGTCACTAGTCTAGTAGTGGCAACGAAAGGATGATTGAGATCGACATCTGAACGGTGATGATGCACAGTGTTGTGGGTGATGAAACTGATCGTTCGAGAGTACACACTTGTGTTCTCAAACATGTGAGATGAGAACGAGCGTGACAATTTGATTGAGGATGTGAATCCATTGCCATCATGACTGCTTACTGGATAGATAAATTGGTGCACACCGACAACCGACTGGTTCACCGATCGACATCTCACCATGATCCCCGCCACCACAACCAAGAGCAGTAGCACTCACCTAGACATCTTTGAAAGTCATTAATCTACGTAAGCAACGACGACTTTTTAATAACGAGAGTGTTCACCTTTGGTCTCTCTGAGTCCTTTCTCCTCTTTGTTTCTCTTTGGACTTTGTGGCTTGTCGGCTCGCTAGGCTTCGAATCAAATCTAGTTTTTTAGGTATCTCCACCGAGATATTTCATCAGGTCATTGTAACGCACGATTTGGTTGGCTCTCAAGTAGAATTCGTCTCATTTGCTTCATTCTGCTCGTGCCAATCGCATCACAATGTCGTACTCTCCACCAAATGCTCTCTCCAAAATGGTCACACGATCGATCACGCTCTGAGTTTGTGTTTATATTTCTCCTCGTCCCATCAAGTCTGGTCTGTCCTCATCATTATAAGTTATTCGTTCATCCAAGCAACCAACAACAACTTGCCTACCACGAGTGTTCACTATTTGATCTCTCTGCGATATCCCAGCTGTCAGGTCGACACCTTGGTCTGTGTTGTAGACTCCTCATTTCCCATGTCGAGATGGAGGACGATGACCAATCGCCTTTCATGGAAATCGTCGTCTGTCCGCTGCACTGTCGGCTAGATGAAACAATGGACACATTGGCACTGTCCAAAAATGAAGATGTCGAGATGGAGGACGATGACCAATCGCCTGTCATGGCTAATCGTCGTCTGTCCGCTGCACTGTCAGCTAGATAAAACAATGGACACATTGGCACTGTCCAAAATGAAGATGTCGAGATGGAGGACGATGACCAATCGCCTGTCATGGGAAATCGTCGTCTGTCCGCTGCACTGTCGGCTAGATGAAACAATGGACACATTGGCACTGTCCAAAATGAATATGTCGAGATGGAGGACGATGACCAATCGCCTGTCATGGGAAATCGTCGTCTGTCCGCTGCACTGTCGGCTAGATGAAACAATGGACACATTGGCACTGTCCAAAATGAAGATGTCGAGATGGAGGACGATGACCAATCGCCTGTCATGGGAAATCGTCGTCTGTCCGCTGCACTGTCGGCTAGATGAAACAATGGACACATTGGCACTGTCCAAAATGAATATGTCGAGATGGAGGACGATGACCAATCGCCTGTCATGGCTAATCGTCGTCTGTCCGCTGCACTTTCGGCTAGATGAAACAATGGACAAATTGGAACTGTCCAAAATGAAGATGTCGAGATGGAGGACGATGACCAATCGCCTTTCATGGAAATCGTCGTCTGTCCGCTGCACTGTCGGCTAGATGAAACAATGGACACATTGGCACTGTCCAAAATGAAGATGTCGAGATGGAGGACGATGACCAATCGCCTGTCATGGGAAATCGTCGTCTGTCCGCTGCACTGTCGGCTAGATGAAACAATGGACACATTGGCACTGTCCAAAATGAAGATGTCGAGATGGAGGACGATGACCAATCGCCTGTCATGGGAAATCGTCGTCTGTCCGCTGCACTGTCGGCTAGATGAAACAATGGACACATTGGCACTGTCCAAAATGAAGATGTCGAGATGGAGGGCGACAAAAAATCGCCTTCAAAGATATATCTTCGAATGACGGCGGAACTTATGGCAGCCGCTGCTGCACTCGATTTCTCATCATCTGAGTGTGCAAGGATATATCGTCGAATGTCGGCGGAACTTACGGCAGCCGCTGCTGCACTCGATTGCTCATCATCTTCGTGTGCAAGGATATATCGTCGAATGTCGGCGGAACTTATGGCAGCCGCTGCTGCACTCGATTTCTCATCATCTGAGTGTGCAAGGATATATCGTCGAATGTCGGCGGAACTTACGGCAGCCGCTGCTGCACTCGATTGCTCATCATCTTCGTGTGCAAGGATATATCGTCGAATCTCGGCGGAACTTACTGCAGCCGCTGCTGCACTCGATTGCTCATCATCTTCGTGTGCAAGGATATATCGTCGAATGTCGGCGGAACTTACGGCAGCCGCTGCTGCACTCGATTGCTCATCATCTTCGTGTGCAAGGATATATCGTCGAATCTCGGCGGAACTTACAGCAGCCGCTGCTGCACTCGATTGCTCATCATCTTCGTGTGCAAGGATATATCGTCGAATCTCGGCGGAACTTACGGCAGCCGCTGCTGCACTTGATTTCTTATCATCTTCGTGTATAAGGATATATCGTCGAATGTCGGCGGAACTTACGGCAGCCGCTGTTGCACTTGATTTCTTATCATCATCGACTGAACATGGTGATTATTATTTGTTGCTATTTATTAGCATTAATCAATAAATATTAATGTATTTATGCAATTGTTTTTTTGTTTTTGCTTAATTAATTCTTGCTTCTCCCTCTCCCTCTCTCTCTCTCTCTCTCTCTCTCTCTCTCTCTCTCTCTCTCTCTCTCTCTCTTTTCCTCTCTTTTTTCATCGGGCCGTTTGATTATGATTACTCGCAAAGTAACGTTGATTTTAGCTTTCTTTTTGGGACGTGTGTTTCACCGTCGAACCACTGACGCTCATTATGACCGAATTGGGAATAGGTTGTTTCTGGAAGTGATTGTTTTGCTTGATGAAAATGAAGAATAGTCTGGATAAATCAGCAGCAGTGCCATTCTAGTTCGGATTTTATGTATGCGTTTCGGGTGGTTGCCGTCATTGTGTCCTCTTAAATGGCTACTCCAGTGGATCTGCTTTTCATTCGGATCGATTATGCAATTCGCTCCCAGCTGAGACTTGTTGGTTGTTGAGTTGGAGAACTGGCAGCTGCTGCCACTTCTTCTTCTTCTGCCAATTACTGACAATATTGTGAGTGTCATTAGTAAACACCAATAGTGTAAAAATGATTACACCTCATCAACTATAGTGGACAACCTGATGCTTGAAGTACCGAACCATAGTCATTGCACATCGATACACTCAATTTAGAACAGATAATGTTGCTACTCCATGTTAGTACCAATAATACCATCATTAATTGAACTTCCCAGAAGCCAAACAGTGATACTCAATTAGCAAACAGGAATATGTTTCACATTGTGCCTCTATGAATGTACTTAATGTCAATCTTGTCATCGTGACACAAAGTTAGCTACATCGACAAACGATAAAACAAGCGAACAGTGCATGGGAGTACATCTGTCTACATCTAATGTGTGTGTGCTTGTGTGTTGTGTTGTGTTTTGTCAGTTAGCCATATATCGCCGTCCGCTCAAAAAATGCTCTGTGGGCTTGTGTGTCTTGTTAGTATGCATATTTCACGGTCCAATTAGCGCATTTCGACTGGAGTATTGTGTCTCCGGTTTGCACCACGCCACACCAAATCAAAGTATGATCATCATCACATCAAGATTATTTAACAGTGACATGACAGACTGTCCTTTGTAAAGGTCTTTTCGGTGTATCATATCGATGACCAGAGGTGCACTCGTGTTGTTTCTTTTGTTTTCTTATTAGCATTTGTGGCTACCTTTGGTGGCTCGGTGCTCCGAACCGCTCCGCAACTATCGAGGATAACTTGATTAATGAAGCAGTGAACCATAATCATTGCGCACATTTATCCTGTGATGATGATGTCATACTGAATTGGCTTCGATAAAACATTCAATAATTCTCTCATTATAAACTTTGTTAAGCATTAAGTTGGTTGTGAATATGTCCGACTTGGAAACACAACATTTGGGATCGATTCACACAGGCAATCATGAGTGCACCACTGCAAGTGACTCATCACTGTGTGCATCGTTGCTTCTGAGCACACCTTGGGACACACACTGCACAGAGATCACTTGCAATCTAACTGATAATATGGTAGCCACTGATCGATTGTGTTTGTCAGCGAGGTTGCTTTCGTGGTGACAGATGTTTAACGTTCAACCATATGCCGAAACGTCTCAACTGGAGGCTTGTTTTTTTAAAAGTTCGGTTTACAAATTTACTTGTTTGTCAATTAGCCAAACACTAATAACAATTAATTACAATTAGACCATTGGGGGATGCAAACAGACATGACGCATAGTCCCGCTTGTGTTTTCAGTTAGTGTGCATTTTGATTATAGTGAAATAGAGAGTGTGCACCTTAGGTCTGTTGGTCCAGTGGCTAGTAAAGTGACTGCATCTTATATTGGACCCTGTCATCATCGTCCACACAGTGCACTTAGTGTTGTTCTGTTGAGTAGCTTGAAGCATGAAGCCTTTTGACAAAGAACACCTTTAGAAGCTTCGCTTTTGTACTTAGCTCCACTCCACTTCTAGATGAAAACACCTTTAAAATCTTCGTTTGACTTCTGTCTTTAGTTCTGGCCCACTTCTAGATGACGAACACTTTTAGAAGCTTCGTTTGACTTCTGTCTTTAGTTCTGGTCCAGTTCTAGATGAATATGGTATAAAGAGTCCAGAGAGCCGAAATCTAGTATTTTCTGCTTTTTTCTTTGCCATCGCACAATCCTTTCTATACCAGAAACTGCAGCAATGACAGCCGGCAAGTGAGAGAATAGAGAGAGAGAAAGACACAGAACCAAAGTCATCAAAGAAAGGTCACAATGGGAGAGAACTCACTGAATGAGACTTACTGAGAGTGGAATAGTGACGTTTCGATAAGCTCCTTATTCAAACAAGCACACAACCAGTCTACATTGGTGAATGCGCTAACAGAACTGTGTGTGAGCGGATGCAGTGTTTTGTGAGTACGGTGGCTCGACTAATTGGTTTATTGGCTTATGAATGTGGATGAGAACTTGAACGAAATGATGTCTGCGTTCGGACCGGCGCTATGCAGCAAATGTAAACTTGCTGTCCGTTTGGCCAAGTGTGCACAGAGAACAGAAAAGGGTTTTTCACTTTGTCAAATTGCACTGGATGATAGCGAGATTGGACTGTGGTAGACAAATGCCGTTGGCATGTCGCCATGTAATGCCACAACCATTTCCATTCCAGAAAGACTTGAAATCATAAATATACAACATCGATCTGTGACACAACACCAATCAATCAGACTCTGGCCATCGCTACGGTCAGTCGCATCATTCTGTCTACCTTGTATTTGTACATTACCAACCAAATTAAAGCTTGAAACACATTACGAGTCCGCGGTTTCATTCAATCTCTTCTCGGTGGGACGCTTGTCTACCACGGTAAAGCATGTTGCTCATGCAGCAGTAGTGACTACTGGATGACTAATGTTTAGATGACACCGCACACAATTTGGTGTTAGCGAGAGCGCAATTTGAACTATTGAGGCACAAGTGATATGAGATGTTATGCGTTTTATGAAATGAAGACAGGTCAACACATGCATACCTCTGACCCAGCTTCCATCGCCTGTCTCAGTTACCGCACTCGTTGATTCGGTTGTGACATCTGATTCTGTCACTGCACTCCATCACCGGTCTCAGTCTCCGAGAGTCGCAACCTCTTAACTCGTTACTTACCAAGCCACCTATCCATCATGCACTTTGATGTCTTATGACTTTGCTCGTTTCGGGTTCATATATTTTTAGAGAACACATTGCAAATTCAATTCAACACACAATTCAATCTCATCGAGCCTTTACACTTTGTAATGGGTTTAGTGACAATGAACAACAACAACAAACGTTTTTCGGTTACTTTTTAATGATAATACGAATAAAACACGAAATGGACATTCACAAGTAGTGTGTGTGAGCTATGTTTACAATGAAGAGTAGATCATGAGTGGGAGATTACATATGAAATGAGGAATAGAAGGCAAAACAGCCTTCGACTACTTCACGTTTGGTTGCATGCATTTCTGTTAATGTGGCAAATGGTGATGGCCCACACATAAGCATGCACCCTTTCACTGCATTGGGACATCGACGAGTTGGTTCAATTGTTCCAGATTGAACAAACCAACGTGTAATGTGTTTTCTTCCTGCTCATCAACATCAGGAGCATACTGAACAAGGCGCAAACGCGGAATCAAGCGCGGTAGTGATTGCAAAGTGAGACGAACACATGTTCCCATATTCGTAAGTCTAGTTCGTCGTTGTCTACTTGTCTCTACGTTTGCAATTCTAATGTCACATTCTTCACAAGAACTGTGCATTGACTCATACCGCAGCACCTGTAGATTGGGGAATATCTCTCCCAGGTGCATCCTCTCAATGTCTGAATGAGTCGAGCCATAGACATCCAAGACCAGGAAACGAACCGATGGAAGTGGAGTAATGACGAGTTGTCCTCCTGGTTGGTTGTTGATCTCTACTTCAAACTGACCTTCGAGTTTCAAGTGAATCAACTCAGTCAGGCGAGACAAAGATCGTACAATCTTAGTGACGGGCATGTAGACATCTAACAGCTCAAGGCTTCTCAGTGAAGTAAATCGATTACCGAAACTTCGCATGTTTCGGTTAGCTAATTCGTTTGGGGCATCCTCATCCTCATCTTCCCCTCCTTCACCTTCTTCTCTCACTTCTTCTCCTTGTGACACAACCAATCGGCGAAACTTGGTCGCCAACTGTCGATCGAGTTGAATCAACTCACCCAACTCCAAACAAGTGCCACTCTCAATGTGACTGCAGGCTCCACCAGTGGCGTGTTGAGCCAATGTGGACAACAACAGTTCGTCAGGATCATTTCCAATCACAAAGTGATCAGTTTTGAAACTACGCACTCGTTCCAGAAAGGCAAAGCTGCCATCAGCCAATTGTGCGCTTGGCATGACTATGTTGAGGCTGACATGATTCAGCTGCTTTCGAATGCGATTGATTGCATCAAATAACCCTTGAACCTCTATCTCAATTTCATCTTGGTCTGATGGTTCGTCCTCATCTACGAGATCATCATCATCATCATCCAAGGGTGCATCTTCATCATGCGGCTCATCGTCATCAAGCGGCTCATCGTTATCATCGAGTTCTTCATCTAAGGGATGGTCAATGGGTACACCTAAGGGTTCCTCTGTGGGTTCATAGTAATTGATGTCGAGCTTGAGCGAAACGAGACTAGCCTCATAGTGATCGATGATGCGAGCCAACTGTGTCAGTGATGTGTTGGCTGATTGTTTGAACAAATAATGCAAATTAAGAACCACAGTCAGGTGTGTAAGACCCTTGAGATTGTCCAACAGTGTTGTGGTGAAGTCTTCTGTCATCGTGTACACACGATCCCCACTAAACACACGGATAAGATTGAATTCAATCTCTCTGGGTGACAGTACACGCGCCCATGGCTTGCCATCATCGTCTTCCACTTTCTCGATGAGTTCACTTCCATATTGATTATTGATCATTTGAACTGATTCGATCAAATCGTTGAGATCTACTTTAAGCCTACCATCACAGCCAAGCACCAGTCGTTTGCGGTGCCCAAGCTCAACCCGCTGCAATGTATTCCAATTTGTGCAAACGCGACTAAGGTTGGTAATCAATTGAGCCAGTGGTATGCCCTTGAATATTGTCGATGTGCACAGGTCAGGAAGTTGAGTGATTGTCGTCATTGTGTGACCTGGGTATAAAGGAAAATGGAGGTTGGGGTGTGGGAAAAATGAAATCGGTATTAGAGTTTGTTGTATAATAATAAGCTGCTAATTATGACAAATTAGTATTGTGGCTGTGATAGTCACCACTGGTCTATCGATGTTCGAAGGAACAGTACTACTACTAAAGTGCGTCTCGCTCAGTCGTCACTTAGAATTTGAGACCGTGTCTTTCGGTCGCTGAGTTGCTATTTGTGAACACGAACTATCAACAAAACTTATTAACCATTGACCGGTTCCTGTACTCCGGTAACTGTTAGAACTGATGGAAGCAATGTAGCGAAAGATTAGCTCGTTCTCAAGAGCCTGTCATGTTCTGTCTGTCGTGATCTCTCTCTCTCTCTCTCTCTCTCTCTCTCTCTCTCTCTCTCTCTCTCTCTCTCTCTCTCTCTCTCTCTCTCTCTCTCTCTCTCTCTCTCTCTCTCTCTCTCTCAACTCTGGTCGATAATCCCGGTCCGTCTTTACTCGAAGCTCCCTCATGTCTCGAGGAGTCGAGTTTGTTCTGCCAAGTTCTCTACTGATCCGATCTGTTCTAAGATCTTGTGACTGGCATACACGGTTGGACGAGAAACCCCAATCCGAACTAAAAAATGACAAGCTCAAGTTACGCTAATCTATAAAATACAGGAAGATTTCCAACTGAAGATCAAAGAGGCAATAGACAGACAATCGCGTGGCAACACGAAGTAGAAATGTCCGAACTCAAGGCCGAAGCCACGAGGACTCAGGTCTTGCAGATGAAGGTGATCGAATAGATTCGAGTTAGGAGAGATCGATGTCATTAATGAGACAACACAAGCAGAGATTGCCAACAATCGGAATGCAATCTCAAGCCAACATGGACAAACAGTTCAAAGACCTCACTCAACGATGCTCGAAAGAAAACAAAAGTACGTGAATGCCAGGATCGAGACGAACCGGGCCCAACAAACAGATCTACTATTGAAGATCATGGCTATGGACCACAAAGTGAACGTCGACGCAAAGGAATCTCAAAGCTTCGAAGAGGTAGAAGACGAATCAGATGCATATCAAAATCAAGGCGAACAAGTCAAGGACGATTGTCTGACACGTAAAGCTAGAAGACTCGAATTACAGAAGTGGACAAAGTCATTAAGGTCAAACCTATCGATGACCAAGCTAAGACGAGACCGCCGACAGTCCAGGACAAGCACAAAACGAGCTCCGATTTGGACGTGCATGGTCATCTATCATTAGTAACGCTTTTGGTCAAGGTAGACTGCTGCTATTGACTACAATGGATGTATATTATATAAACGCAGGCGAAGATATAATTGTTACTTTGTAGTAATACTGACACACTCACTCTCAAACCGGCATAGTACAATACACCGAGAGCAATACATGACTGGTGTGAGAGCACATGCAAATTGACTTAACATGCAATGGAGAAAGGGAAAAGACAGCAAGCGCTTACGTGATTGACGAGACTCGGGAGCAGAGAAAGTGACAGTGAAAACGATGAGATTAGAGTATGATACACAGGGTGAAACGTTATCTGTGTGGGTGTGTTCAGATGTGATGATAATCTGGCGAGATGCAATTTGGTGAGAAATGTGTGAGAACGGCAACTTGAACACTAAGAAGCTTCCAATGAGGTTAGCTCTAGAGAGCGACTGTGTGAGTGAGTGAGTAGTGGAGAGAGGAGGATGAGAAGAGGGTGAGTCTCTTCTTCCTCAACCACCGCACCCTCTCTACAGTAGAAGGGAACAGCCTTCTGCAGTGCAACTCACATGCTCGTTTCGTAGTGTGTGTGACTTGTTCGACTGCCTAACTTCTGTCGCCGTCTACTCGCTCGCTCGCTCTCTCTCTCTCTCTCTCTCTCTCTCTCTCTCTCCTCTCGGTTGTATGTTTTAGGCACGCTCAAGTTGGCCATGGCAGTGCTCGTAGTGAGCTCACTACTATTAATAGCCACTAACCGAGCTCGATCTCTCGCTGTACGAATACGTCTTATCGCCAGCTGCCAAATTGCGTACTCTGTTCATGTCCTGCATAGTCATTCAATGCCTGCATGTGTGCATGTGTGTCAGTGGCTGTCGTGTGGTGAGAGCCGACTATGCTGCTGGTGCTGATTACTGCGTCACATGTCTGTTTGCTGTGTGTGTGTGTGTGTGTGTGTGTGTGTGTGCGTTCAGTCGTGAATGGGCATTAGTTTGCCGCCGTGCACAGTGGGAGAGGAGAACACAAATCGTGTATGGAATGCGGTTTGACAGGACGAACACAAGCAGTCGAGTAATGCGTGTCGCGCTCTCGTTGCACTCTTCCAAGTACAGTTCCCCTTGCCTGTGTCTATTCACCCACTACTCAGAAATAAGCTTATTGTATGCATTATCACTGAAGCATACTAAAATCGATTAAGGAGAGAGAGAGAGAGAGAGAGAGAGAGAGAGAGAGAGAGAGAGAGAGGAGACGTCGAGGCACATTAAGCGGCACGCATGCTTTTTATGGCAGTCACATCCAATGTAATTAAATCGACTACATTTCTCTTGAGCTGCCAACCACTATCTACAGAGAAAGAGCAAAAGTAAATGCAATATCAAGCCAAAAGGGTGTCGTGGCATATACACAACGAAAACATAGAAAAAATAGCTTTAAATTCGCAACAAATCCCAACAAATGCATCAACTAGTGAAGAGTACCTATTTTGTTAAAATCAGCATGTTCAAACACAAATTGTAAGTTGTAATTGATTTTGTACCTAATTGACATAGAGTTAATAATATTTACAAAGTATACTAATCTTATTCTTATTAATTGCAGAGATCGACTTGCGCTGACTAGCTGGTGGTACATTACATAGGATTTAATAATACAACATGGAGAAATGTAATGATATACATGATGATGCAGACACCGTGGCAATAGTAAGTTTGATTGATTATGAATTGATGATTGTGCTTAATTAAAGTTAAAATGTTTGCATCTGAGTTTGGTTTTGGTTTATTTACGCCATTCAGACCATTTGAGAATTGTACATATTCAATTAGTAACCCAGATGGATGTATTGCTTACTCTAGAATGTGTCTCACTTGCTTGCGGGCTAATTTCGTTGTCTAGTTCAATAGTTATATATATATGTTGTGTATTTAGAAAGCATTTAATTAAATTAGAGCATAAATTTGAATGCTCCCATTAAATATACGGGAGCGGATGCCTCGTCTGCATCTGCTATTACCCAATTTGAACTTTTCATATTGAATATATCATTAAAAGGCTTAAAACTGAACTGAAATTTGATTGTGTTTGTGTTGTGTTTTGTGCCAATTTGACCAATTCGAATTATAATCCATCGTCCTCGTTATTATCATCGTCAATACCAACTATTGTTGAGCCATCTCATCGGTTATACAATGTAAGTTCACATTTAATAACTAAATACTAACACAAATAAACAAAAACTAATGATCGAATGCACATTTTTGGTATTTTATTTAAAAATCAATCAAAGCAAATGCCCATTCAAATGTACTTTCACTTAAATCAGTTTCTAATTGTAAATGCATTAGTTAGTCGTCGACTAGCGACACAGTTTCACCGGAATAGGTTGCTTAACCCTTAATAGCATAGCTTTAAAAAGTAGGCGGCATTCACAACATGAGATTCAGAATCTCACCTTCTACTGTTCATTGCGCGCGCTCTCACATCGCAGTTCTCCTCTTTCAATCCGCAGACCCAGACACACGCGCTCACACACAGACCACACTCCCAGGGTCCGTTGGAGGAGAAGCATTGCTCGAAGGTACAGCAGACGCGACTTTACTTTACTTTTTTGGCGTTCCAGGAACAAACAACTGGCTATTTGGACATTTCAAATTGCTCAAATGATGCTTAGATATATTCTTTACACATAACTAAAAGCGCTTTAGCCTACGATTTATAGATTATTAGTGACAGCCTTTCAAAAATCAAGGTGAGATTCCGAATCTCATGCTATGCGATTAAGGGTTAATGTAGTACTTTAAAACTTGAATATCTCATTAAAAATGTTTTTAAATTCAATTCTATTTTCAAGTTTCGGTTACTCATACTTTTAAAAATAATAATAAAGATTTATGTGATTCCTGTTATTGGCCCAGGCGTGATTCGAACCCTCGATCTAAGGGTTAAGAGTCAAGCGCTTTACCATTACACCAATCGCACAAATCTTGATTGGAGAGTAGGTCTGCGTGGTATATAATGCTCGATGGTGTTCACTGACGGTATACAACACAGCGCACCGCTCCTCGTTGAGCCTGTGGTGGTCTTGCTCGCACTGGCCCTGCCAGTGACTCAGCCAGGCCACAGACCGCTCACCGAGCCGCAGTAATGGCCCATTCATGTCTGCAGGCTTAATTGTTTGATCGCTCACTCTACGGTCAAACCGAAATGTACAAACTTTCTATCTATGTTATCGAATTATCGAAAGTTTTATCATATCGCTATCTTGATTAGGTTAGACACTCACTTTCTATGAATTATCAGTTGTGTTGTGTGGGCGATTGCATTACATCTATCCTGGCTTCGAAGTCCGTCGCCACTCTCCACTCTGTGTGTGTGTGCTGCCAGATCTGCAAACACTGTTGTATGTGTGTTCTCTCTCCTGATCGACTGTGTGTGTGCGCTCGGGATGGATGGACAGAATGACTTGCGCGAGTATGCGCAGTTCAATTTTAGGGCTATTTATAATTTTAAATAGATGGCGCGTCCGTGTCTACAAAAAATATTTAAATTTTCGAACGGCTAACCAAAACAACTTAATTCCAGAAAAAGGTACTTTCTGTAATAGGTAATCTATTGTTTGCAGTCCATAAGATAGTACACCGAAAGAGGAATCTGCCCAATAGCTCAAAAGTATTTATCTAGCCTTAGTTTTGTTTTAATCAGCACTTATGGATTTTTAGGTTTCGGTGCTGCAGTTCCAAAAGCATTAGTCAAACAAGTGCGCAAATTTGCATGTCTACTATAACATTTATGGTCTTTCGATTGGCAATCCCAAAATTGTTGAATTAATTGGGCGTGACGCCTAGAACCGACGTCAAGGATTTTTATTTCAAAATGACATTGGAAAAAAGCCGTTAGAGCTAGACTCGTGAAAATTTATTTAGACAGTAATGAGACAATTTCAGATCGAATGATCAACTCAAAAAAAAGTTGGGCGCAATCCTTCAACCTGGAATTTTTTTGGTTAACAGGCGATTCTAAATTTCGCCGCTTTGTTACTGCCCACGTGCAGTGAGAAATTATTATGTTTAGTATTTTGCTCCATGCTACAGCCTCGTTGGCTGCACACAAAACGGCCCTTTTGATGATATTAATTGAAATGGTCGAGCAAACTTTTGTACGACCTCGCCGAATGGCCACACACCCAACAGGGTCATTGAGCATCAAGGTGTTGCTCTGCATTGTGCTTGGCCATTTCTTTGCTAAAATATAATCAAAACTAGAATTTAATTTTTTGAGTCAGAAGAGAAAAAGACTCACAAATTATTATACGATCACTTGCTGTCTCACTTAAATCGATGTGCCACATATACATTAGCATTAACATCACACCGTTAAGTCGGTAAATCTGGTCGCGACTCTAGCCCAAAAAATCTTATGCCTCCACAAGGATCGGTCCGTGGCCACTTGTGCTACTTCGTCCTGGTTTAAGCCAGCACGTCTCAAGAGGGCGTCATTTTGTTCCATCTCTCTCGTCATTTGTCTGCCAACCGGTCGTTGTTCATCTGGCACCGCGTTGAAGATTTGCCAAACCAGACGATCAGGATCCATCCGTTCCACGTGACCACGCCACCTGAGTTAGGACCTCTCCACCCAGAGGAGTAGCGGCTCGATGTTGATGGCCTCCCTGATCGATTCGTTCCGAATGTAATCCAAACGGGTGACACCAAAGACTCATCTCAGAAAGCGCATCTCGGCCGCTTGTACTCGCGACCTAGTTCTTTCGGTCAGAGTCCAAGATTCTTGACCATAGGTGAGGGTCGGCCTGAACAAAGACTTGTAGATTGCACGATTTGCTTCTGTACTGATCTAAATGTGCCACATATATTTTGGCCAAATTGATACATCGGTGCACACAGACACGGAGACGCTCACTCGAGTGATCGTGCCAACTCGCTGAGCAGTGCTCGTTTACTGTTCACTAGCTGGGTTCAGCTGACAATTAGTGAACTCGATATGGCCCAATAGCAATTGGCCCAACAAAAATAACTTGAATAATGCACTGTGTGAGCAATATGGACGATAATTCAAATAAGTCAAATTTGCTTCTCTCTCTCTCTCTCTCTCTCTCTCTCTCTCTCTCTCTCTCCTCTGCCACCGAGAAAGCAAACACAATTTGAAAGTACGAACTGTTCTTCACTAATGAGAATGTGTGTGTGTGTGTGTGTGTGTGTGTGTGTGTGTGTGTGTGTGTGTGTGTGTGTGTATGTGTGTGTGTTGTGTGTGTGTGTGTGTGTGTGTGTGTGTGTGTGTGTGTGTGTGTGTGTGTGTGTGTGTGTGTGTGTGTGTGTGTGTGTGTGTGTGTGTGTGTGTGTGTGTGTGTGTGTGTGTGTGTGTGTGTGTGTGACCCATAGTTACTGAAAATCAATGATGACGTTGTTAACTTGTCAACAACAAACTCATATCGACATCGTCTAGTGGAGACAGGAGAGAAGAAACTTATAACTTGTGTATGAGATATCACTGAACAGCAACCTAGCCTGTTTGTTTCCAATGGCAACTGCAGTTGAGTGTTGGTTGCTATTGCACTGTGCTTCACCAACAAAGGATACAACACCTAGTTCTTGTTTATCTTGCTTACACGATATCATTCATTTGGAGAAAGAGTAGTTGGTAACAACACAATTGCATTTGTCAACTTATGTCGATAGCACTCAGTTTAGTTTCTCATTCGATTGTGTGGCGTTGTATGCTAGCAATCACATGCTCTGCACAAAATGTTCGCTTAATCGGAGTCGTTTTAACATTTCTCGACTATAGTGGAGTAGTACTACTCCACGTTGCCTCACTATTATTATGATTATTTAAACCTAACTAAAATGAACACATTCGAATTTCAATATATATCCATCATAATGATACACAGTTTGACTAACCATCATGTTGTTGTTTTGTCCATATAGCCTCGTAAGTGACTTCCTTCAAATGACTTCATCATCACAACACACGTCACTAATCGTGGCGACATGCGACACGTCAGCCAAGACCAAAAACCGAACGAAAACGAAAATCCAACAAACAGCACAAACTGTAAGTTATTTTGACTACAAGCTTGTTTAGTCTATAATCTCAGTAAAGACACATTCACACTTACTCACCTTGATTAGCATCACTAATGATCAGGTAATGCCAAATTGAACCATTGGGTGCATAGCTAGTGATTGCATGTAATGCTCCTTATCAGGTGAAATGCATAACTCTATACTTTTTGTTCATTGACACGATTCAAACAAGTCGAGATTATTTTTATTCTATAAAATTGTAAACGGGTAGAGGGCGAGTAAAGGCAACGAGCACTGGTTTAAGGAACTTTACAGAAAGGAGGTTACAGCTCGAAGGGCACAGGTCGAAGCGAATGCCAACTGGCAACTGAAATGCGGATTTAAGTAGTACCCTTCCATCGAACATCGAATACCCAGTGGTAGCCTACCACCGCCACACCTCTTTCCCAAATCCAAGCTCATCTCCGACCAGAAGACGGGAACCACTCCTTGAGTTGACTGGACATGGTGAGCTCGAGCAGCCTTGTCGGGTCAAGCCACCACTGGTCTGTCCTGGTAGCTTCCATAATCGATCTTCTTTCTGTACTTCCAGTTCAGTAATTTCTTTCTGCTGATGGCCTTTCTCTATCTTCTGGTAGATCTTGCTGCACACCGTATCGATGTTGTTCAGTCTTGTCCGGAACTGTTCAAATTGTTCGAATAGTGCGTTCTCCTCAGCCTTGTTCGGATCTTTAACGTGTTCGTCTTGGCACTCCGGAGTGGTGGAACTTTCGGGCAGTGCTTGACTCTGAGCTAAGCGTTTAGCGTACCGCTCATCATTGACTACAATCTCAGCAATCTTGGTCTTAGCTTCTAAGTATCTATTCTGCTATGTACGGTATATCTTCATGTCCTTTCCTGGAAGTTTGCGGTAGTTTTCGATTAGGTCCTCAATCTCGCAAAGGTTGTTCTGCGCATCCATGCCGACGAGGTTCCACTCTAGATTCGTCCATTCTGTTCTGGGTCCTCTGTCCGTTTTCCACAACGTTTTTGTCTTCTTCTCCACTGCTTCGACCGCGGCTTCGGTCTGAGCCCCACCACTAAATACTTTGTCTTGAGGCGTCATCCTTCGAGAGATCGAAATTCCAAATTTCGACGAGAACAGACTGGTCGTAACTTGAACTCGTCACTTGTCGGTACGGCTTCTGGGTTCTCGAAGTGTCAGTCCAACCGTGGATGCCAGCCACAAGATCACAGAACATAACAGATAAGAACAGAACTTGGCAGAACGGACTTGACCATTTTAGACTTGAAGAAGCATCGACAAAGGACAGATCTCACTCGACCAATTCTGATCACGACAAACAACTTGACAAACTTAGATCTCTTGAGGACGGGTTTTCGTTTGGTTTGACCTCTGGTTTATCTAATCCTCTGCCACTAGTCATAAACGGGTAGAGGCAACGAGCACTGGTTTAAGGAACTTTATTGAAGGTTCGACTGTAGTGAAAGGAGGGTACAGCTCGATGGGCACAGGTCGAATCGAACTGGCAACTGGAACGCGGACTTAAGTAGTACCGTACCCTTACATCGAACATCGAATACAGAGCGTTGTCCCATCACAGCCATAATAAGGGGTTAACGATGACAATATATATTTATTGAATAGATAACATAAAATTATATAGATTGAATGCAACTTGTGTTTATGTTTGCATTATGCTAAAAGTGGTCTGAAGTGAAAGTGTCCTCACTGGGCAATTGACTCTAAATGTCGTGTATTTGGTCTGTTCTGTGTGTTCTCTGGCTGCGAAAGTGTTTGTGTGTAGATCGTTGCGCTGTGGTTGAAGTTGATCCCAGAACGATTGTCACATAAGATTCAAACGCGGGCCGAGATTGGTCATAGACACGAGATTGCATTAGACATTTTGGTTGGACAGTTCAAATTGCGGACAGTTGTAGTTGACGCACTCTGAATACAAAGAAGTCTGCGGATGAACGGTTCTATGAGATCCAAAGTTAGTCACTGTCCAAGCCACGAGACACCTTACCTTATGACTAAATGGTGACTGACTGTTTGATTAGGTAAGGCACGATGATATGACGGGTGAAGTTATGGATTAAATTATGCGTGAAAAGACGGATGGATCGCAACCAAAGAGGACCTGTTCAGACTTATGTGAGACAAAGCCCAAGGAACATAACACGGTACCTGATGACTAAATGATGAATGTCAAACCTGCTTATACTTGAGACAGCTTTGATAACTAGATAATGAACACGACGTAGAGATCCATGAATGTAGTATGAGATTCGAATTGTGTGAAAGGACACGTGGACAAGCTGAATTGAAACGATTGGCCCAATTGCTCAGAGCTCAATGACTGACAATGTAAGACACATAGAAAATGGATAATGCAATGTGGACGGGGTAGACAGACGACCTGTGCTGAGAGATTCATATGTGAGACAATGAGAGGGGGAGAGGGAGTGTGTGTGTGTGTGTATGTGTGTGTGTGTGTGTGTGTGTGTGTGTGTGTGTGTGTGTGTGTGTGTGTGTGTGTGTGTGTGTGTGTGTGTGTGTGTGTGTGTGTGTGTGTGTGTGTGTGTGTGTGTGTGTGTGTGTGTGTGTGTGTGTGTGTGTGTGTGTGTGTGTGTGTGTGTGTGTGTGTGTGTGTGTGTGTGTGTGTGTGTGTGTGTGTGTGTGTGTGTGTGTGTGTGTGTGTGTGTGTGTGTGTGTGTGTGTGTGTGTGTGTGTGTGTGTGTGTGTGTGTGTGTGTGTGTGTGTGTTTGTGTGTGTGTGTGTGTGTGTGTGTGTGTGTGTGTGTGTGTGTTTTTTTTTTTTTGAGAGAGAGAGAGAGAGAGAGAGAATACCTGATGACTAAATGATGAAATCTTCAAGTGTCACACTTGAGACATGAAATGATGCGACACTTCATTTATCATTCGCCGGTGGCTGGTTGGCTTGTCCTTGGATCTAGTTTATTGGAACTGTTTGTGAGAAAATACTGTTTAGTCTAGTGATATACCTGAACATCAACCATTTCGTTCTCTTCAACATCAACTTCAACAAAGCCTTCGAGAAGATCGTTAATCGAATCAAAAACGCCTTCAAAAACTTCGCCGTTTCCAGCCAGTAAATTGCCAAACCAGTCTTCGTGGTTCAAATCAGGCTATTGGTTATATGGGCACAAGTGTGTCAGGTCAATCAGTTGGCAAACGCAATCACTTACCATTGGTAGAACATTGGGAGGATTGTCATCAATCGCTTCTCCATTGAGCAGAGCAAATTCAAAAGGATCCATAATCGCCTCTCCATTGAACGGAGCAACATTAAAGGGATCCATAATCGCCTCTCCATTGAACGGGACAACTTGGTTGTAAAATTCCGCTCGAAGATTGTAATCTTGAACTTGTTCAGCAAACTAAGTAAACAAATAGTGGTTGTGTGTTTAGAGTAGTAGAGTTAAACAGTGAAACAGTACTACCTCTTCAAGATCGTATGCCACAACAAATGCAGCATCTAAAGGATCCTCGTAAACTGGTCCAGCTCGTAAAGGAGAAACAGCCTGTTCGTCTTCGGAAGTCTGATTTGAGCTTTCGTCACTCTCATCATCCTCCTCCTCTTCCTTCTCCTCATCTTCATCATCGTCATCCTCAGAAGGGGAAACGATCGCATGTCCCAAAAGGTCCAATCCAATGGCACGAGGCTAGTTTAAATGATAATGTTAAAAGATGTTGTATGCGAGCGATAGACGTACCTGAGAAGTTCTAGCAAACAGCTCACTATCTTTATCTGCTGATAAGATTCCATCCGCTTCCATTGGTAGGACACCATCTTGATGGCCCTGGTCAGCCAACACGCTCGAAGTGGATGCCTTTGTTTGGACAAATTCCACTGGCGCATTAGTAGTGGGCTAGGGCAAAGGACAATGTATATTAGAAGATGCATTGGGTCAGCAAGAGTAATACCTGAGCCATTGGAGCAAGCAACTCATTTCCTGCTGATGAGATTCGATCTGCTTCTATTGGTAGAGCAGGATCTTGATAGCCCTGATCAGCCGAACCAGCACTTGAAGTGGACGCTTTTGTTTGGACAGATTCCGCTGGCACATTTGCAGTGGGCTAGTGTAAAGGACAATGTATATTAGAAGATGCTTTATGTGAGCGATAGTCATACCTGAACTTGATCAGCCCCTTCGATGTTCTCATCCGAAGGTTCCCCTCGGGACTTCTTAATCTTTGCTTGAGTAGCAGCAGGTCGTTTACGTTTCGGTGCATAGCCATTGAAGCCTTTTTGCAGACTCTTTCACCAAAAATTCTCGATCATATTTATTAGGAAACTTCTGTTCAAATTCTGCTTTGAGACTGGGATCGTTAATCAAAGCTTCGGGCACTTTCATTGGAGTCAACTCAAGTTGGAAGTATTCGGAATATGTTTTGACTAATGTTTTGGATGTTTTTTCTCGAACATACGCTTTCAAAACTTTGTGAACGCCAGCATCCTCTGAGAAATTGTCGGTGTCGTTATCACCTTCTTCATTATCTGTGGCATCAAGGAAATATCGTGCCAACTTGTCAAAGCAATGTAGGCCTTCGAGGGCTACATCTTTTGGAAGAAAAGCAGCAATCACATCTCCATTGGGCTTACGACTGCATTTGTTAATGGAAAGATCGTTCTTTCGCTTAGGATGCAAAATAGCATAATGTGCCCGTCGATTGAGCGTCTAAAAACATTAAAATGTTAGCAAAGTTCTATTGATTTGCTTATTTAAGATATTTAGTACAAAGATTGCTAATTGATAAGTGTCATTGCTTGTGCGTTGAATTTAGAATTTACCTTGTATTTATTTAAGAATTTCAAGCGTTCTTCTTGACTTGAACGCAATACTTCGCCCAGTGCTTCATAATTTGGTTCTCCCATGTCGGGCGCATTCATGTGGGCATTTACAGGTGCATCATCGGTCGCATCAACAGCTATTCCTTGTACATTTATGGGAACATTTCCTGATGAAATGCTAGCCCTTTAAAAACATATTCACTATTAGATTTGCCTATCGTATGAACTACAACAAGCGTGTATGAAAAACAAACGAATGGACACATACCCAGAACCGCAAAGGCTCGAACAAGTCTCCATATTTATTCTTTGATAAGAATCTGTAAATATGAAACGATATTAGCCCTTAATTTGACTTATTTAATTTAGCATAGAGAACAGTAGGGTGTGAGTGCAGCAATTTGTGGAATTCATGAAACACTCACTCACTCAGACACACACACTGTCTCCCTCTCCCTCTCTCTCTGTCTCTCTCTCTCTCTCTCTCTCTCTCTCTCTCTCTCTCTCTCTTGGGGTGAATGATGTGTGCGATTATGTTGAACGATGTGATTGTACCCGGGTGATGCAAATTTAGAATGGTCAGAAGGAAGGAAAATTGGCTCGATGAGCAACTATTGAATCAGACAGGACTGGTTCTCTATCTCGAGTGGAACTATTGTTCTACTAGGGTTCATTTGCAGGGAAGTTTGTTAGTTTGTTGCCAAAAAGTCGATAGAATGAAGAGAAGTGATGATTGGAGACTACCATGCAGATTTGGAGAATGTTCAAGACATAACAGGTACCCTTTTAAAGCGAATTAAACTGTTAAAAAGTGGTGAAAACAAAAAGCTACAAAGGTACTATTTTGGGTTAAAGAACATAATGGATCTGATCCACAAACACACTGACCATTGACTTAGAGATTATTTAACACAATAACTGTAACTACAGATTCACACATATTTATTACTTTGTGTACTAATCACAAGTGTTTATCCTTACAGACTCTATCCTTATGATGGAAGACTTTGTGGAGGTGGCATGGACTGGTGGTTGCAGTTCCTCGGAAATTCGTTCTGCAACACAACAATATCAAACCACCACATTGATCTACGCATTTGACGAAGAGAGCTGTGACCTACAGACCAATCAGAGTGAAAACCAGAGAGACCCTACTCAGCCCTGAACCAACTAGAGAGCCCAACACACAGATGTAAGACTGGCGGAGGCATGGCACTGGCGGCGGAATAGCAATGACGGCGACAGTTTGATGGCCATTCGTAATGCAGCAGCACAAAACAACCAAACTAGTACACCGATCTACGCATTTAACGAAGAGAGCTGTGACATACAGACGAACCAGAATGCATACCAGAGAGACCCTACTCAACCTTGAACCAACTAGAGAGAGAGAGCAACACACAGATGTAAGACTGGCGGAGGCATGGCACTGGCGGCAGATTAGCAATGACGGTGGTAGTTGGTTTGCTCTTAGTACTGCAGCAGCACAAAAACAACCAAACTATTACACCGATCTACGCATTTAACGAAGAGAGCTGTGACATACAGACGAACCAGAATGCATACCAGAGAGACCATACTCAACCCCGAACCAACTAGAGAGCCCAACACACAGATGTATGACTGGCTTAGGCATGGCACTGGCGGCGGAATAGCAATGACGGCGACAGTTTGATGGCCATTCGTAATGCAGCAGCACAAAACAACCAAACTAATACTTTCGATCTATGCATTTAACGAAGAGAGCTGTGACATACAGACGAACCAGAATGCATACCAGAGAGACCCTACTCAACCTTGAACCAACTAGAGAGCCCAACACACAGATGTAAGACTGGCGGAGGCATGGCACTGGCGGCAGATTAGCAATGACGGTGGTAGTTGGTTTGCTCTTAGTACTGCAGCAGCACAAAACAACCAAACTAGTACACCGATCTACGCATTTAACGAAGAGAGCTGTGACATACAGACGAACCAGAATGCATACCAGAGAGACCATACTCAACCCCGTACCAATAAAGAGCCCAACACACAGATGTAAGACTGGCGGAGGCATGGCACTGGCGGCGATTAGCAATGACGGTGGTAGTTGGTTTGATCTTAGTACTGCAGCAGCACAAAACAACCAAACTAATACTTTCGATCTATGCATTTAACGAAGAGAGCTGTGACATACAGACGAACCAGAATGCATACCAGAGAGACCCTACTCAACCTTGAACCAACTAGAGAGCCCAACACACAGATGTAAGACTGGCGGAGGCATGGCACTGGCGGCGGCACGGCACTGGCGGCGACAGTTTGTCGGCCATTCATTATGCAGCAGCACAAAAACAACCAAACTAGTAGACCGTTCTACGCATTTAACGAAGAGAGCTGTGACATACAGACGAACCAGAATGCATACCAGAGAGACCCTACTCAACCTTGAACCAACTAGAGAGAGAGAGAGAGAGAGAGGCCCAACACACAGATGTAAGACTGGCGGAGGCATGGCACTGGCGGCAGATTAGCAATGACGGTGGTAGTTGGTTTGCTCTTAGTACTGCAGCAGCACAAAACAACCAAACTAATACTTTCGATCTACGCATTTAACGAAGAGAGCTGTGACATACAGACGAACCAGAATGCATATCAGAGAGACCCTACTCAACCTTGAACCAACTAGAGAGAGAGAGAGCAACACACAGATGTAAGACTGGCGGAGGCATGGCACTGGCGGCAGATTAGCAATGACGGTGGTAGTTGGTTTGCTCTTAGTACTGCAGCAGCACAAAACAACCAAACTAGTACACCGATCTACGCATTTAACGAAGAAAGCTGTGACATACAGACGAACCAGAATGCATATCAGAGAGACCCTACACAACCTTGAACCAACTAGAGAGAGAGAGCAACACACAGATGTAAGACTGGCGGAGGCATGGCACTGGCGTCGGAATAGCAATGACGGCGACAGTTTGATGGCCATTCATTATGCAGCAGCACAAAACAACCAAACTAGTACACCGATCTACGCATTTAACGAAGAGAGCTGTGACATACAGACGAACCAGAATGCATACCAGAGAGACCCTACTCAACCTTGAACCAACTAGAGAGAGCAACACACATATGTAAGACTGGCGGAGGCATGGCACTGGCGGCGGATTAGCAATGACGGTGGTAGTTGGTTTGCTCTTAGTACTGCAGCAGCACAAAACAACCAAACTAGTACACCGATCTACGCATTTAACGAAGAAAGCTGTGACATACAGACGAACCAGAATGCATACCAGAGAGACCCTACTCAACCTTGAACCAACTAGAGAGAGAGCAACACACAGATGTAAGACTGGCCGAGGCATGGCACTGGCGGCAGATTAGCAATGACGGTGGTAGTTGGTTTGCTCTTAGTACTGCAGCAGCACAAAACAACTAAACTAGTACACCGATCTACGCATTTAACGAAGAAAGCTGTGACATACAGACGAACCAGAATGCATACCAGAGAGACCATGTTCAACCCCGAACCAAATAGAGAGCCCAACACACAGATGTAAGACTGGCGGAGGCATGGCACTGGCGGCGGAATAGCAATGACGGCGACAGTTTGATGGCCATTCGTAATGCAGCAGCACAAAAACAACCAAACTAGTACACCGATCTACGCATTTAACGAAGAGAGCTGTGACATACAGACGAACCAGAATGCATACCAGAGAGACCCTACTCAACCTTAACCCAACTAGAGAGCCCAACACACAGATGTAAGACTGGCGGAGGCATGGCACTGGCGGCGGCACGGCACTGGCGGCGACAGTTTGTCGGCCATTCATTATGCAGCAGCACAAAACAACCAAACTAGTACACCGATCTACGCATTTAACGAAGAGAGCTGTGACATACAGACGAACCAGAATGCATACCAGAGAGACCCTACTCAACCTTGAACCAACTAGAGAGAGCAACACACAGATGTAAAACTGGCGGAGGCATGGCACTGGCGGCGTATTAGCAATGACGGTGGTAGTTGGTTTGCTCTTAGTACTGCAGCAGCACAAAACAACCAAACTAGTACACCGATCTACGCATTTAACGAAGAGAGCTGTGACATACAGACGAACCAGAATGCATACCAGAGAGACCCTACTCAACTTTGAACCAACTAGAAAAAGAGAGCAACACACAGATGTAAGACTGGCGGAGGCATGGCACTAGCGGCAGATTAGCAATGACGGTGGTAGTTGGTTTGCTCTTAGTACTGCAGCAGCACAAAACAACCAAACTAATACTTTCGATCTAAATCATTTGATCATCATAAAATCATTTGACAAAAAGTGTTGAGACCAAAAGAACTAAGCCCACTTTGAACTGAGAGGGAATTGATCAATTAACAGCACCGGCACCAACAACTCATCCACTCGAATCTACAGGTGCCCAAATGAACGTCACCAAATCATTTTTGCTACAAAACAAACACGAAACTGTATATATGAAGTAGAAGAAGAGTTATTATTAACGTAACAATCAACATTCTCGATACGTACCTGTACCTCAAAGAACCAAACTGGTAAGTGTGTGGACCGAACACGCGGTCAAGAGTGCCGCGGAGCAATAGGTCATATTAGGACGAACTCAGGCTACAAGGCTAAGGGTACAAGTACCACAACCACAAGTAGTCCAAGCCACGACTAAACCTTCAAGCGTTGTGACTATGCTGCCGGTGGGCCTAGACCAGGCCTTACCTGACTACAACACTTAACGACTGATGAATGTGTGTGTCCAAGATTGACAAGACTGTCTCACTGATGGTAATGCAAGGAAAGAAGTGAGGCACAAGGACACTTCACCACGGCCCCACAGATCACCGCAACAACAACACAAAACACGGTTGTCCATCATAGTGAGCACACACAGACAGACACTTAACCCCTCGCATTAGCCACTGTGCAGTAGTGATGAGTCATTTACACATTTCGTCAATTGACTGTCCCAAATTGCCAAACAGAACCAAACTCATGACACTGACAACCAGAAACACATTAAGCTCCTCTGGTTTGTCCCTTGACACTAAAGGCACATTGCCAATACGCCACCGTAGTGTTGGTTATTGTACAGTAACAGTCGAATCAACACCCAATGGCACACACATTTTCTCTCCCTCATATTCACTTACCTGTCAATTACTCAGTGCAGTGTAGTCGTTTGGGTTGTTGATCAGGTAGGTAGTTAGTTGTATAAACAAAATAGGCCATCACTAGGTCCAGGACACACGATCTGAGCCTCAGTCACTCACTCACTCGGACAGTAGTACGCACATGCCCACTTGGTGAGTTGAGTCGAATGTTTAGTCAGTGTAGGTTTCCGTTTGATGTATGTACTCAGCAGTGGTACTCGTTGGTGACGGCATGACATTGAAAAAATTATGAAATTTGGTCCAGGGACAGTAGAGTCATTGGCACATAACAGACACAATACAAACTACATACACAACAGCCTCACACAGTTCGATGTAAGACTCACCGGCGAAGAGTGACGATTCAATGTGTGAGTACAGTTGTGCACAGCTGTCTTTATGGTTTGTGACAGTGTTGAGTTGTGTGAATTAACAATAAATGGGTCAGAGTTGGGTCAGAAGTACAGAGAGCCGAAACACATGATGCGCCTGTAGCAGAGTTAACTGACAGACAGTGTGACTGAAAGCTGCTCTGTGATGATGCGGAATAGTCACAGCAGTACATGTAGAGTATGAATAGTGGACATTCAATAGAACTTGACTCAGGAAACAGTAAATTATGACCTTTTTGATGTGTTAGATTAAAGGATAACTTAAAAGAGACGTATTAGACAACGAAGAGCGAGTAAACACAAATTAAAATACAAAATGGATGAACGAATGCCAATCTATGGTGTGGTCGACTGTAACCTGGTCTGAGGCGATTGAGAATAAATTTGACCAATTTCGGGATGATAAGGGCATTTGGTACACAAAAGAGTCTAATTGGTGCAAGTTGCCATGAGTTGGGTGTGGTGGAAGCTTGCACTCACTCAAAATCACAAGTCACCACTCACGGTGTGGTGATGCCATTTGATGATGTCTCCAGTCGAATGAGCAACTGTGGTGGCGAGTGAGTGCTTATACGGTCACTTGGTGCTGGTGCTGACCACGAATCGGTCATTTGGGAGTGGTTAATGATGAATCTAGAATCACAAAATTGAATGTACGAGTTCTACAGCTGCTGCTCACTGCTATGCTCCGACTGCAACGTCATCCTAATACTTTTTTTTCCTACAGTAGCGCCATCAAATGGTTCAAAATGGAAACAAATCGAATTGGTTAAAACCGTTGTTATTATCGTTTGAAGATAATTTTGGATCAAACAATCGATAATTATGAACTAAGGTAACTGATTTATTAATAATTGGCTTAACACTAATATTATGTCTTAAAGATGCTCAAGCACCCAAACAGGCACAAACTGTGGAATATGTGATCAATAGTGATCAGTGATGTGATGTGATGACTAGCTCAAGTGCAAACACATAGTTGAGACGTGTGACAAATGATACAACAAATTGGCCTGTCCATCGAGCAAATCACCGCTTGCACACACTGCGCATTGGAATTGAGCCGTTCGATTGAATACAACGAGAGAATGGATGGACTTTATGGACGCGGCAAGGGAGAGGGTGGACTTGCGTAAACACAGAACTAATCTAGAATGAGCTGAGTGCAAGGACAAGCCTGACGGGATCAACTTCAAAACTAATACACGTCTGGAATGCTCACAACAGTAACAAGGAAGCGAACATCATTGAATTGGCCGCCGCACATCACCAAACTGATCGAAATCTGAGTATTCGTAAGGATTAGATGCAACGAAAAGGTTACATCGCGGCTGTATAATGAATCCGGAAACGTCCAACCTAGGGGGACAAGCTGAGACATGATGCCTTGACGCCATTTTATAGAAACAACGACTCAGTCCGACCAGTCCATCAAATGCACAATGGACACTTGAGTTGCCATCATCAACCCAACAACAGACAGTGGTGGACACCGAGAGTCGTGAATGCTCAAATAGTGATTAGATGACTCGAATGAGGCGGAACTGAGGCCTCTTAAGTGATCAGAGAGGCAGTAAGACATAATTAAGAGCGTCATTGATCAAGATGTAATGCTTGGTGGTGATGGTCACAGTGCTGCACTCGAGGTGGGGTGGTACTTGGTGAACGAACAGCATCGGCACAACCAACACAGCCGTCCGCAACGGTTGGACCATTCAGGTCATCCGAATTGAACAATTAACATTGCCTGGTCATGTTCGAGCTGGAGCGCCACCTGATGAACGAATAGAATCTGTTCGTAGGTGCTGTGATCCAATCTGATGATGTGACTGTTTGCATAGCTATCAACCACCATCGTGCGATCAAATTTGTCGTCAGGTACAGTGTTACGAATCCTTACAAATGTACTACTCGACACGACGATGGCCTCCCGTGGCGCCCTATCACTCATGCCCAAACTGATGACTAACTCCCCGCTTTTGGACCTCTTACAAAAAGACACTTCATCTTTAGCCAACTCTGCGCCGTCACCAGCACACTCACGGTACTGTGCCACACGAAAAGGCCATCACTGTCACACAACGGTCAGTCAGCTCTCTGCTCTCATCAGTCGATCAGCAAGTCCTGCCAGGACCACATCGATCTGGACAACACAGGGTCTTCATCTTAATCCCAAGACGCCTTTGACTTAGTTCGGTTACCCTAACCGCCTTGCACCACAGGAGCCTTTCCTGCTTTGTACCATGCTCTTTTAGCCTAATAAATCTTATCCTTGACCATCACTCCTGTGTCTCATTCCTTTGACATGGGTCTATTGGGCTAGATCCGTAACAGAGATGGTCGGAGACCGTACTACTGTACACTTGCTTATGCGTGTGTTTGTTGTGCAGTGTTTGGTGTCACAGTATTATTATGTTCTTTATAATCGAACATTGCATCCATCGACCATGTGCGTCTAGCCATGACAGTTAGTATTATTGAGTTGACTCTGTGGACTCTGTCAATAGTCAATGGACAGCTCGGACGGAATCACTGATCGAGTGGCTCGAGCTAGCCGCTCATCGAGAAGAGAGTGTAGACAGGTCACCAAGGTGAAAGTCGTTCGGCATGCCAGCAACAGCAGTGTGGATAAAGTACTGGAAGTTACTGTTAAGAGGCCACATCACCTCCACCAGAAATTGGACCGACACCACCTGCACACTAACCCGAGTCTAGTTCGGTGCACTTTGAATCGTGTCCATGTGGTCATGAGGCAATGAGACAAGCAGTGCCGGCCCAGCCAGTAGGCAAAGGTAGGCAAGGATTACCTTGTTTTTCTTTTCCATAGGCGTTAAAATGGCTTTGGAGAAATTTTTTAACGGTTTCTAACCAATTCAGATCAATCCAAAGGCGGTAAACTTGGGGTTAAGAGCGGTAAATGAACACTTTGCCTACCATGACATGAGCTCGTGGGCCGGCACTGGAGACAAGATCTTACAGATGATGAGATTACAACTGTCGAATGCAACAGACAACTTCAAGCGAATTTAAAAGCATGCAAAATCACAGTGTTTGTACGTTTCGGAAGAGGACTTCCGTCAGGTGAGTTGACCAACTGGCCATTTACCAAAGCTCATAGCTCTAAAAATGTACTTTTCTCAACATATACAGAACTAAATATTCCTTCCTGTTAACTAACGAAAATGTTCTCTCATCGCAAGTCCGTTCGACCTCACCCAAATGGTGCCCTAATGAATCAATGTTCATAGCAGCCATTTGAATTGTCGCAGTGCGGCAATTGAAAATGACGTCGTACAACTCGGCGCCGACTGTCTGTGCTCACAGAGTCGATGCAGAAACAACGAACAAAAATAAAACCGTCGATGCTAGATGAATTGATTACTAGCGGGACACCAATTAGGCCCGCCTAATTGCAGGCTAATTAATAGAAGTAGTCGTGCCAAACTATATAGCAAATTGACTCATCAATCATCCGCACAACTGTCAATCACGAATGTGCATCATTTGCATTGTGACGGTTGAACGTTCAATACAGTCGAACATATTGTCTGGTCTGACCCTTGGTTAAAGATTCTAATTGTTTTTCGAATTCTACTGACCTGTCCACTGAACTGTGCACTAGTACAGGTACTACATTGTCCTATTAAAAATCCGTTGAAATTCTACACTCACCAAGCTACTGTTTCGCTGTTTGGCCGTGATTCTCTTACGCACAATCAACTCCAAAGTCTTTTGTCGTTGTTCGGACGTGAACCAGTGACCTACTCTCAACACAAAGGTACTGCCCCATTGTCAATTTTTGATCCCGTGACCTACGCTCCGTTCCCTTTCACTCTACCACGGTACTATTATGCTCTTTGACTCCCTGCTTGCTCCCGCTATTGTTATTCTCCTGCGGTGACCTACCCTTTGTTCCAAAGCACTCTGCCACTGTACGGTGCTGATGCCGAGACACAATGCATGCTCCCACGCACTCTACTACTTTATTGCCTAGTTTGATGACGCACTTTATGCCTTAATGCACTGTACAATTGCATAATGATGCATGATCCAGCGACAGGCGAACAGCTTCAATGTCCGTTCCGCTTTGTCCGTACGACCGCACCCAAATGCCAACCATATTCTTGTTCAAACTATTCAAAAAGTGTCGCAATGCGGCAATTTATGATGACGTCGTGCAGCTCGGCACAGATAGTCTGGTGTGCACACAGGATCGATCAAGAAACAAAGAACAAAACAGTCTCTGTACAACTGAATGATGATGATCCAGTTACCGACTGGCTGCATCTATGCCCTGTCCCACTGTACGGTGGCGATGCACAGACCTACTCACTCCTGTTATGCATTGTATCACTGTCTAGTAGTGCTCTTGTGAACTACTATTGTTATTCTCCTGCGGTGGCCTACCCTTTGTTCCAAAGCACTCAGCCACTGTACGGTGCTGAAGCAGTGACACAATGCATGCTCCCAAGCATTCTACTACTCTATTGTCTGAGTTGGTGACGTAGTCTATGCCTTTATGCACTGTACAACTGCATGATGATGATCCATTGACAGGCGGACTGCATCTATGTCTGCTCCACTTCAGTCCGTCCGACCGCACCCAAATGGCACCCTTATAAATCAATGCTCGTAGCAGTAATTCTAAAGTGTCGCAGTGCGGCAATTTATGATGACGTCGTGCAGATCAGCAGTGACATCCTGGTATGCACACTCAATCAATAAAAAACAAGGAACAAAACAGACTGTCTCTGTACATCTGCATGATGATGAGCCAGTTACCGACTGGATGCAACTACACCCTGTCCCACTGTACGGTGGCGATGCACAAACCTACTCACTCCTGTTATGCATTGTGCCACTGTCTAGTGGTGCTCTTGTGAACTACTAAATGTTCTCATGCACGCTGCAATTGTGCGGAGGTGATGCCCTGACGCTTGCCCTAATCCAATGTGCGCGATGTTGCATGCATCGTGCCTTTTCTAGAGCACTACGCCCCGTGATGGTGGTTACTCCCTGACTAATTATCAATGCACTTAAAACTTAAAAGCTCTTGTTCCTTTACAAGCAATGGAAAACCGTCGCATTCCGATTGGGCAGTTTCACGTCAAGTCAACTGTCTCCTCCAACGCTCTTTACGTTGCGCTGATCGTTACCCTCGTTGTCCTCTTGCCATTGATTGGATATTATCTGTATCGACAGATGATTCGTTGGGTTAATCACTTGACCGAGGAGGAGATGCAGGATGTCGTGCAGGTGTGCGGCTACTTCTCAGTTGTTCCAGTGTTTGGCCAACGCATCAACCACCAGACTCGCAATATCGAGTACTTTTTGGTTGGGTTTCATCGTGCCGATCCAGGCACTCTTCAACGTGACTTTGCTCATACGCTCGAGTAATCGTAGGGTGGTAGGTCATTAGAGCAATGGGCAGATATACACGGTTAGAACTCTCAGGACTCATCTTATTCACCAAATCATTGTGCACTTGACTTTAACCTTATGCTATCAAAGCGCCAATCTAACCAATGTCACGATCTCCAATATGGCCACATACAAAACCAAATGCTCTAACACCTACATGACGGACAGTATGACCACCAACACCCAAACACTTAAAGGCCCGAGTGTCTGTCATCTGTCATTACACACGCACTCACTCACCAATCACGGAATAGTCCAATGAGCACACAAACATACGCCCACACGGTTTTCATTGAGTTCGAACACTTGATTGGATCAAACATTGTTAGGATGCTGAAACACGCACATAACTCTGTCAACAAACCAATTTCCCAATTAGTGTTGAACCAAACACAAATTTAACCAGAAATGTATTAACTTCCCATTCATTAAAGTTTTCCGTGAGTGCAAAAAACAAATGCGTTCAGTACATTATGTTTTGAGTATAAAGTAATGTCCGCGTGTTGGTTTGTTTGTTTTGGTCAGTGTAGTGATAGTGTTTCGATGTGTGTTGTGTGTTTATCGAATGTGCGAGTTTACACTGCAGTAAAAGTGCCGCGCTGCCTCGCTGCCTCGCTGTCTCGCATACTCGCTCACTCGAACGAGTGGCCGACAGTGCCGAGTGCAATCACCAGCACACCGCGAGTTCTACTGTTTTGCTCAGACATTAATTTTGTCTCCTGTCTTTGCACTTGTATACATTGTCCTCGTGTCTATGTGACCGTTGCTGGACCATCGGTTGACCAGACTGGTGTCACAATTCGAGTCTGTGTCTGAGTCATCATCGTACAGAGGTCGTGATCACGTGCCGGTGCACTTTCACCTCGCGCGTTGCTCTTCTCTCTCTCCTCACCTTGCCTCACTCTCCCCTCTTCCATCGCACACAGCTCACCACCACTCGTCCATTGAGCATTCGCGCTCAAGCATAGGTTATAGCGCATTTCACTACATTCGCCACCAGTGCACACCATCAGCACAACTCGTTGTTTTTGTTCATCAACAAGTGGCTCAACATATTTGTTGTATGTATCGACTAATCGAGCCACTGTTTTGGTCTAACTCCTGTCCACTCTTTCTCTTCTTTTCACACACAGTGCTCATCATGCGAGGTCGTAAGTCATCTTCTCTTGCCAGGGCTGATACAGCCAGCAAAACAACTAAACATTCGAATTCGTCATCGTCGTATACCCGAGCCAGTATGCATGTGCCCAAGAATCGAAATTGACTCGCCATTGACTCGTAGTCGCAGTCGAGGTGGACTTGGCTGAGTTGGATTTGGCCGAGGTGGACATGACCGAGGTGGACATGACCGAGATGGACATGACCGAGGTGGACATGACCGAGGTGGACATGACCGAGGTGGACATGACCGAGGTGTCAGTGCTGATGCCGAAAACTTAGACTGTAACACCAATTCGACTATCTTTGTTGATAGTGCGAGCAGCGATTGGCCCGAGGTTAAAGTGGTGAAGATGCCTACCATGTCGATGGCAGCCATATTGCAGGCTGCAGATGCAATTTACAAGTCACCCGATAGCTCACCACCGAGTCCGTCTTCTGCGTCCACATCGTCATCTACAACCATCATCGCAAGTCCAACGCGTGAAAAGCCAAAACGGCAGCCAATGCAAAAGGCAACCAAGTTGCCTCTGATCAAGTAGAAGCCCATGAAGACAACCAAAAGTGCAGGTAACGCTGCTCCAACGAGCATTGGCTTGAAGCATCCTGTCGAACTGGTAATGCCTCGAACCAGCTTCATTGGCCCTGTGATTCGCATCAGTGGCCAACCGACGTCTGTCCCTCTCCGAGATCGTGCACTCCTTCCATCGGGATCGGTTGATTTACTTCAGTACGTGATCGTCAATAAGCAACCGAAGCAAGTGGCAGCCGGTGGCAAGCCAGACAGCTCGAATCGAATCGAAATCGCATCACCCGCGCCAATTAGGGACAAAAATCGTGCCACAAAGCTGTACAATCACATGGCGGAGATGCAGAAGAAGCCCAAGAGTGAGTGGTTGTGTGCCCTCTGTCAACGAGGTGCAATGGCTGACATGATGGGCGACCTATACGGACCGTACGATGCGGAGATTGCTTCAATTCCTCAAGTGAACCCTCGAGCCAATGTGTCTGCGCCCACCGAAGGCAGGAATATTTACCGAGTTATCCATTACTGTCCCACTAACACAACTTTCACCCTTCTAGCTCGTTCTGCCAATTCACGATTGCCTTCTGTCGCCCAGCTGCCACCACTGCTCAAACCCGAACGAGTAGAAGTATGGCTGCACGAGGACTGTGTGGTGTGGTCGAATGCGATCTATGTTGGTGGCCGACTCGAGAACATTGACGAAGTGATCGAGGATTCGCGCCGATCGGTGTGCAGCCACTGCAAGGCCCGGGAGCGACATTGTCCTGCAAAGGACCCAACTGTGCAATGAAGACACTGCACTACCCGTGTACACGCAACTTGGGTTACTATTTCGACGAGCCAGTGCACCAGCTGTAGTGTAAGGTGCACATCAACCAATACATGAAACAGCGATTTGCAGCTGATCTGGTCGGAATGAGTCAACAGCCATGGCCGCAGCAGTATCTCAAGCTTCGTTGGTGACCAAGCTCAAGCAACATGGCCTCATTGGTGTTGATCGCAATGATAGACTTTAATCTGTACTCTAATAAACGATTCATTGATTACATTCGATCGATCTGATTGGAGTGCCTATTGAGATTATACACGAAGCGTGGACTTTGTTCTGGCTTGGCATAAGGCCAAAAGCCAATGGACATCTTTTGGTCTGAGCTGCAACATTGGCGGACAAGTTGACATATGAGAGGGTGCGTGTTCACTTTCGGCAAACGTTCAAGTGGTCAATTTTGTGACGGTTCGACAATTGCCGTATACATTTAGTGTAATCGAGTTGGCCACTTGAGACCAACACTAAAGCCACTGATGGTAGAGACTCTCATTTCGCTCACTGTCTTTGTAGACTAATCACCTATTGTATTGGCTTCCCAAGCAATAAACCTCTTGCTACATCGACTTTGGGCTTGGTCATTGTGCGGGCATCCAGCGAGGAACCGTCACAGCAGTTACGGTGGACACAGTACAGCTGCAACTACTTCCAGGGATTGGCATGTTGATCGAGTCGATCATGCTTTTGGGTGTGGTCGGCGGCTCGTGTTGAAGCTCTTCTTGTTGGTCATCTTCGGTACAAGGACCAGCTTTTGGTGATAACAACTCCTGATGGCTCGAAGGCAACATCGACGGACGACGACTCGACTCAGCCGCAAACAATTCAGTCAAAACAACAGCATTCACTACACGTCCATTCTCTGACTTTGCCCGTTTCTTTCACGCGGACTTCTCCGGATCGACAAATTGAAAGTTAAAGTCCTGATCAAAAAGTCGCAATCTGTGTCATCTCACTGATCTTATCCTCCCGCTCAGACCAAACCACAATGCGGAATTGATTCTGCTTATACGCCAGTGACAACAGACCCGACAGTAGAGTGGACATGAAGAAGCAGTTGTTCTTGTTGTCGTATCTCCGCCAGGGTGGTCATAATCTCATCGTCGCTCAGGTGATTCACCAATCGAACTGTGTGGGCAAATTCATTCAAACGAAAACGTAATCGTTGGAAACTGAAACGAAAGTTTTTGACGCATACACGAGAAGCTTGATCGTGATTGTTCAGTTGGGCTGTCTGATTGGTCACTGACGGGACTGGCACCACTGCCACCGCAAATAAAGACACAGACGACGACCACGATGAAGAACGAGATGATAATGATGGTGTTGTTGTTGTTGAAGATGGCAATGCGCATTGCGCAACACAGATACAATAACAAAGCAACGGCAAAAGTAAAACAAAAACCGTAAATGCAACAACAACAAAAACAACCAACCAATAGAAGTAGACGACGGTGGCGAGTTTGTGGTTCGAACGTAAACAAATAGGGCAAATGTTTGATGGCGTACTGTGGTAATGGAAGCACATTGCAGTAGAAGTAGACGACGAAAGGATTGCACTGTGACTAGTGATCACTGTAGAATCACTGTGGCAAGTTGATGTTGTTCAAAAATGGTTCGCAATGATCATCATCATAACTCAAAGTACTATTAATGGATGCCACTCGAGGGATGATGACACTACTCGTTGTTCGGCATTGCCCTAACTTGGCTCTAATGCTCTCTATTACTAGACTACTACTGGTTGTTGGACTAGTGAAATGCGACCGAACAAACGTTGACATCTTTGACGATGGTGATGCTCTCAGTGGGGTGATGTTACTATTGAATCCAGTGACGAACAGTATTCAAATGAGCATGACCATATTCGAGTTAGTAGTCAAACTACCATTTTGGTTGCACCACACAACCAACCAACGTGAGTTTGGTCACTCGTAAAATTCACCAAAACTCCTGATTTAGCAATTTAAGCGAAACATCAACATTTAGACGACCACCAGTTAGTCAGCAATCGGGTGTTGTGTTTGTGATGTTGATACATGATGGAAAGTAGTAGTGCACAATGAGCAATGATGACGGCGACGGAATGGTGATGTACTGAGCCAGTCACTACTGCACTGGACCTCGTGATGGCTGCCGCTGATGATGTGCCTCATGTGTCGTGTGTGCTAGTGCAATGATCATCATGATCGGCACTTGTAATACATTTTGTAACAAGCATTCACACATTCTGACAAATTACACTTACACTTCAAATCAGTTATGATTATGATCATCAACTTGCCACCACCGCCACTGAGCCCGTAATAACATCGTCTATTTATAGATGTTCACTTGTACTCTTTTTTGTTTTGTTTTGTTGCTTCGGTGCCACACAGTGCCGCCACCCAAAAATACTAAAAAAACCAAAGACTCAAACCAAACCAAACCACTAAAATGATGAGCAATGGGTGAAAAAGAATGAAAGAAATGTTGAGCAATTGCCATCATCATCATTATCATCATCATCATCGAGACAGAAAGCATCCAATACACAGAGAGAGAGAGAGAGAGAGAGAGAGAGAGAGAGAGAGAGAGAGAGAGAGAGAGAGAGAGAGCACACTATCATTATTGACATTAGATTTTCCACTTGCGCCCACACTTTTGGTTTGTGTCTATGTCTTTTGTATGACCACAAAATTTAGAACAAAAACATTCAGTGCTAAATTGAGACGTGTGTCAGGGGGTGTTAATGCCGATTTCAATCGAGACATTTGGCAAATTTCCGATTGATCGATTGATAAATGTGTGTCTGTGAGTGCGTATGTGTGGGTTTGGCCCGCAACATTGATCGACTTGTTTGGGTCCAATTGAACTTGAAATTGAACACTTTTCACTACTGTTTGAGAACATATATAAAGTTCAAGTACAAGTGAAAAAACACTAACCGAAACGTGAATATTTGAAAATTTTTCTTTTACTAAAAAGTAAACAATATAAAGTAAATTGGTTCATCAATTAACGAGACCACCAAAAAGAGGGAAACAGAGTCTATTTAAAACAGTGAACCGACTACTAATTGATTAGTCAAACATACCACGTTCGACTAATGTACACACGTATAAAAGTTGAATTCAATTAGTCAGTCAGTCTAGTTCAGTTACATTTTAGTTTTGTATTTGTACTGTGTTGGTTAAAAGCAATTTTAAATTCGTTAACATTTCTATTGAGCGCAAATGCAAAAGTTTTTTTTCATTTTATAATTCAAAGTGTTATTATTAGTTCAACAGAAAACTTTAGTATAGTCTAGCCCAAAACTGTTATTTATTATCCAAACAGGGGGTCTGAAGCACTCAACACACACAGACTCACCGACACAGACTCACTGGAAGTTCACTCGGTGACATTAAATGATCAGTGTTTTGTGTTGTTGGTTTGCTAATTCAATTTAGTTGAGTTCTAATCTATTTCGAGTTGCCTATTAGTCGAACCAAGAAGAAGGGAGTCTCCCTGCTAAATGAATCAAATGAGCTTGGCGGAGGCCTAATGACTAGTGCATGTTACACCACCACCAAAGTGTAAGTCTAATCAATGAAAATAGCACTCTTTTGTCACTTTGTTTGCTCATTGCTATTATTTGTGTAATAGCCAGAGAGAGAGAGAGAGAGAGAGAGAGAGAGAGAGAGAGAGAGAGAGAGAGAGAGAGAGAGAGAGAGAGAGAGAGAGAGAGAGAGAGAGAGAGAGAGAGAGAGAGAGAGAGAGAGAGAGAGAGAGAGAGAGAGAGAGAGAAAGAGAGAGAAAGAGAGAGAAAGAGAGAGAGAGAGAGAGAGAGAGAGAGAGAGAGAGAGAGAGAGAGAGAGAGAGAAGGAGAGAGAGAGGAGAGAGAGAGAGAGAGAGAGAGAGAGAGAGAGAGAGAGAGAGAGAGAGAGGGAGAGAGAGAGAGGGGGAGAGAGAGAGGGAGAGAGAGAGGGGGGAGAGAGAGAGAGGAGAGAGAGAGAGAGGGGAGGGAGGGAGAGAGAGAGAGAGAGAGAGAGAGAGAGAGAGAGAGAGAGAGAGAGAGAGAGAGAGAGAGAGAGGGAGGGAGAGAGAAATAGGAGGACGACTAGTTAATTGTGTGCAAGTGCCATTTAGGCACACCAATTCAGACTAAAACAATTCAAAAACACTTTCACTTTATTTACTGACCAACAAAATGGGCCAATTTGCCTTTTGGTCAATAAGGGACTGTGAGTGAATGAGTGAGTGCCAGGCCAATTAGTGCCAACTTGAGGATATACTGTGCCTTTAGACTACTGTGCCATAATAATTTTACTTTTTATGCCCAAAACTTTTATGTGCCTATTGACATTGTGTGTGTGTGTGTGTGTGTGCCACGACGATCCAGTGCAGTGCAACTTTGTATAGACTCTGTGTTTACTAAACTGAACTTTGTGTCTCCGCCTTCTTAATCCTAAAGTGCATCAGCCTGAGAATCAATTCGTTAGTTGAATGTTTAGTATTTTTTGTATTAATTGAATGAACTCTTCTCTTTGTTCTTGTCTGGGTTGTCGAATTGTGTGCCACTTGGTTGGTTGGTTGGGTGTATTTACTGTTGGCCTTTCAACAGAATAAAGCATCATCATTTGAGCAAAGAACAAACGATGGTCTCGCGCCAGTTTGTTTATTTGTCCTCCTGTTGCTATTACTAACTAACTGATTGCACTGGTAATGACACACACTAGCAGTCTAGTCTTTTAATGTCACATTGACATTGACATTGAATGCTACAGAGTGGGAGTGGGAACATAGCTATTCATTAATCTTCCGGGACGGGAAAGTAAAGTGAATTCGCCAACAGACAATGAAGCGACCAATCGTTAATTACCGAACCAAAGACAACATATAACATATAAACACATAAATGTGGGCACTAATTGACAATGCAAACAGACAACTAGACTGCACACACATTTCATTTCATAGTCATGGTCGACCATTTCCGATGACATTTGAGTGTCATGATCAGACAGTAGCGAACAGTCCAAATATTAATTGAATGTTCCGACACTGACCTTTCCGAGTATTTACGGTAATTGAATAAATAACACAGTGCACTATTACTGTACTGCACAAACACAAACAGAGACAGAGGCAAAGAATAACAATAAAAATAGA
The DNA here is from genome assembly GCA_023373905.1 of Rhizoglyphus robini. NCBI lineage: Eukaryota > Metazoa > Arthropoda > Arachnida > Sarcoptiformes > Acaridae > Rhizoglyphus > Rhizoglyphus robini. The sequence continues at coordinate 32,289 of JAKIJQ010000258.1, read as the reverse complement.
TCGAAATCGATTGGATTTCCACCATCGAATCCAATTGCGGATCATCATTGTATACACATTTATTATTACCGAACACAATTGAAATACAATTAACAAAAAAGATAAACACAGGAAAATCAGACAAAGCCGCTCTGACAGCTCTGCTGACTGTGAGGGCGGCTTTATGGAACGAGAGTGCCAATTGATGGAGGCCACAGGCCGGTGACATTGACTGGAGCGTAAAGACACACAATGATCTAATATCAAAAGAGAGTTAGTGAGATGAGATACTAGAGAACGAGAGTGCCAATTGATGGATTCTTACACTGCCCGATGTCAAAAACAAAAATATCAAATAGACAGTGGTTAGGAAAAAAAAGCCAAACCGTTCCGAATGGCGTCTCGCGTAATTTGAGTCTCATCCTTACGCTTCCAGAATTCCAAAACTAAATTATCAAATAGAAAGTGGTGAAGAAGAGAAGCCAAATAGAACCGAATGGCGAATCGCGTTATTTGAGTCTCATTCTTACACTGCCAGAAGTCCAAAACTAAATTAGCAAATAAAAAGTGTTGGGGAAGAGAAACCAAACCGTTCCTAATGGCGAATTGCGTCATTTCATTCAAAAGAACAAATGGCAGTAGGCGGTCAGTTCCATGCTTGCGAAAGTGGCTGTCAAAGACGATCCAACTGAATGGTTCGAGTGTGGACAATGTCGAGTGATGCGCCGATGTTGCCCGATAATGTAGATGAACGCTAGTTGAAGGAGAAGGTTCGATTTACCACACAAAAACAGTAGAACTCGAGTAGATCAATTTATCTGTTGAATCACACTTTTTTACTGTCTCCATCATCGACCACCATTTATTGTGACCGAGACCAGTTGGACATTAACTAGCTTGAATGATCAGGTCACTTGCTCATTGCAAACACAATCAAACTGTATCACTGTCACCATCATCTACCAACATTGATTGTTACTTGAACAATATATCTAACATCCAGCTGATTGGATCACCAATAAAACAACAACAACAACGATTTGGGCTTTTGGGATGAGTTTTATTAGACTTTTTTTTGGTTTTACATTTGGTTTTTTGGTTATGAACATGTGGGATGAAAACATAAATAATTTAAATAATAATCAAAAAGGTATAGTAATAGTAATAGTAAAAAATATGCAAAGATTAATAGTTATAAAATCATCCAAATATAACACGAACTCAGGAAACATTTGGCAAAGACAAACATTGAGCAAATTGTAAAGATAGATCATTGAAAAATAGCATCAATGTGTCTATAACTGGGTTATGCGTCTTATGTGAGCAAAAGGGTTAATCTTGTGTGAAATAGTCTGTAGTGAAGAAATGAATATTTAAAAATAATAATATTCAGAATAAAACAAAATAATTTTAGGTTCGATAAAAATCTTTAATTAACGAAAAATAAAATTAATCGCGATCGTAAAAGTGAGCAAAGCGAAAATACATTCGGGAACAGAAATTTTAATCAAGCAAAAGGGTCATATAAAAACAAATAAAACAAATATTTTTAATAAATTCCGAATTATGCGCAAGATAAGAAATAGATCATTTCGAACAAATACAAAGTGCGTTCCAGGAAAATAATAGTGACCAGTCATCGGGTTTACGAGCAACGGTCCGAACCCCTCGGTAATAAAATAAAACTGAGATAACGCGCTCGCAATGAAACGTGAGCACACACACGCACAGACACGTACAACACAGCGTTAGTACACACACAGTGAATACATGAGTCACCCACACGTTAGGGTACATCTTTCCAAAATGAGTCATTGGTTCGTCCAACCGGACATTGAAATTATCTAATCGAGAAACCTAAATTAGCTAATGATTCCACTACACTTATACACAAGAATATTCACGACTACATTAAACAAATGAAAAAGGAAAATTAAATTCTGCTACACCGAAGCGGATGACTCATGCAATGGTCATTCACCCATCAGAACATTAAAACACGACCAACTCCCGTAGTGCAGAGGCCGAACGGAGTATATAAACAAGAGGCAGAACCCAAAACGAGGAGAGAATCGTTTTGGTTACCAGTCGAGCAACATCATGTAAACTGACGACTCCTCCAGTGGTGAAGTGTTTGGTCACCGTTTGGGCCACTTTGCACCAACGGACGCTTCTCACAATGCCATGAGTGCATCAAGAATCTTCGATACCTGACCAACACCGGCCGATCAGTGTCTAAGAACTGTTGAGTCCAGGGGACAATAGACAGCCATCACTGAATCATCATGAATCAAGAAATTGTTAGGTTTAGGATCGATTTGACTTTGTGACCATTTTCAATCATCAATAAACTACTTTTGACTTCCTTTTTAAGTTTGTGTAGTAGTTCAAAGCTCGACAACCGTGTCTTAGTGAGCGTATCGCTAAGGGCACACATCAAGAATTGGGGCACCTCTAGAACCTGAAGAGTCCAGAGTGTCCGACAAAACCCTAAGGTTCTAGGGCCGATGAAACCCTAGAATCCATGAAAATCTATAAAATCCAATGAAACCCAATAAAAAACGACCAATAGATAAGGCAACTACGATCACATGTGTCAGGTTTGACTTGTTTGTGTGTTTGTGTTACAGTGTAGTGTGATACTGGACATTTGGCATCGAGACTGTTCAAGGTACGTTAGGCTGCTTTCGGTGTGTGTGACTTGATATGGCATGGAGATAGATCAGGCAAAACTGGTTGAAAACTGTGGCTGTTTGTGTGGAAGACTGTTTGATTGGTGAGATTCAATTTCTGTTTAGACTGATTAGAAGTAGTGTGGAGATTTTGTACGTTGAACTTGTGCTTATCACACTCGAGGTGACGATTGATGTTGAACGATTTTGATTTCACGTTGTAGTGGCAAATAGTGCAAAACATTGAATTGTTATTTATCAATATATGACGATTATGGAATTCAGAATAAAGTTTCAACTGAGCATTGGTTGCACTCGGAAATTTTGCTTTGAATTGAGAAAGTTTTATATTTGTTGATTGAAGTTCAAGTTTGGATGTGTGCATTTTGCTGCTTACGTAATGATTTATGGCAATCATTCGATCATCCATTAATACTTGACATAATAATTGACATTTAATCAATGAATTATTTGAAACATAAACAAAATAGGAATTAGCAAAAGATTGTGAAAGTTGATTATTATTTAAATCAATTTTGATACATTGAGTTGTTTTGGCTTTCTTCAAAGGAGGATCACCACCAGACATACACCTGGGTCGACGAGCGTTTTCTTTTTAATGAGAATTGTTTTCAATTGATGCAAGGGGAACTTAGTCATATTGAAACTTTTTTTTAACAGAAACGCTTTAAGTGTTAGATTCATGAAAATTTGTATGTAAATGAATGAGGGGGTGTCAGATCGGATGATCACTCCACCATTGGGCACCATCAAAATTATGGCGTAATGATTCGGTTTTTAGTTAAAGATGATCATTCTAGCTTAAATATTTTCAAGCAATCGGCAATTACATCACCAATCAATAAAATAACAAAATATGAATATCATGTCAACGTTCAACAGTTTTTTTGTGACGACCAATCGACAATCCACACCGTCCAACTTTCCAATTCGCAATACATGCATATAACTCCAAGCTGTGTGTGTGCGTTTGTGTTTTGATTGCCCCAGTTGCCGACCAGCGGTCAGTTGACTCCACCCTCGTGCACGAGTATGCGCGGTACACACGAGTGAATTGGTGGCACAATCAAGATGGCAGCCAAGTGGTCAGCCTGAGCAGAGTGAGTTGTGAGTTGAGGAGAGGGCAGTTGTTTCTCTGCCTGTACCCCTGTCAGTCACTGTTCTCGTCGTCCTCGTCGTAGTCGTCATCCTTGCCGTCCTGTCTCTGACTAATATCATTACTACACAACACCCGACATTGTGTCTCGGTCCCGCTCTGGTTGTCCCGTCACCAATCACACAACTTCTCACAGCCAGCACACGTTTTCCACAAAATCTCATCTTCATTATCATCACCTCAGATAACCCCCCAGACACGTTTCTGTGGTTCTCCGTATAATCGCCTCTATCAGTTTTCGCCATCTCCACACCTGAGTGTCAAGTGAGTTTTGGATCCTTACATTTTGTTCCTTATCTTCCAATCTTTGATAAAGTCGATTATTGTTAGTACACACGACTCTTTATGTTGCACTTTGTATAATGCCGGTACAAGTGAGTGTGTCTCTATAACTAAGTCACAATCTCCATAATCTCTAAGTAACATGCTTTCGTTATTACTTAATACACTCGTTGTTTATTTTTGGTATCCTTTCTCTCTAAACACACCAGGTACAGTGCATTTTTTATTGTGTCAATGATATAGACACAAACAATTTCTTCATCCAATTTGAATAAGTTAGTTTGGCGTTCAGTGTTCTACGCCAATAGCAAGCGTAAGTGTCCTGTAGACCTCGAACCAAAGTGGCCATATGTGCGTTTGTCAGATGGAAAGACAGACTGCGCTGGCCAGTGTGGCCTCCCTCAAATGTCCCCATGCCCATCTTTGTCTCTTTCGCTGTATATGTCGTATGTCGTGCTACCCCGCGCAATCCTCTACCTTATGGTCTCGTCTCCTTCTCCTTCTTCTCTCTCCACTCACCCTCACAGCAATGAGCACGAGTGTTACTGCCTGTCTAGGAGATTGTTCACTGTTGCGCGTTATTCTCGGTTCCTTTGTCTTCAGTTGTCACTTGCTATTTGCCCCGAGCGCACTTCTCTACGCTTCTCGGGCCTATTTACACTTGTGTCCACAAGCCTCCCATCTCTGGACCCCAGAATCCCTGGGATTAATCCTATGACCCACCATTGGTGGGCACGAACTCTTTGTCCGTTTGATCCACCACTTGTCTGTCCTTGTTCCTGAACGCTTTGGCACGCTTTTTTACTTCCAGTTTCTTGGCACAATAGGTCCACATCCTATTCGAACTCTCTGTGGCTGTTTTGGCCACTTGTCGCAAGCGCAATTTGACTTGTATTTGACTGGTTTCGTTAGATTCCGAAGTTTTATTCATGATGACTTCTTCTATTTGCGGTCCGATTCCTTCAACTTATGACGTTAGAAATTCGTTCTCAACATGATCGAATGTACTTTGATAAACTTCTGGCTCGTTTTTAACATCATCAGAGTTTTGAGATGTGCGTCGAAGCCTCCTTTATCGTTTCTTCTCGATCTTGACGTCGGCGTACTCGTGTCTCGGTGTCTATCGAGCATTTTCTCTGGAGTTCTTTATCCAGCGATTTTAAGTTGTGGTTCTTTTTAATTAAATCAGATAGAACTTTCTGCTTTGCGTCACTTCACGCTCAGAATCAGTTTTGTGATTTCAATCAAAGGCTTTGTAACTTTACTTGTACAAGGCATCAGTAAAAAATATTTCATATCTTATATACAGAGAGGTTGTTGTCTTCTCTGGCTTAATCAGCTTCGAGCCAGGCTTCGATATTTGCCCAACAGCTAAATACTCAGTCTTGAGACGCCATCTTTCGTGAAATCGAAATTACAAGTGTCGACGAGAGCAAACTAGGCGTAGCAAGATGTTGACACTTGTCGGTACGGACTCGGGATTCCAGATCTCAGAAAGCAACAAATCAGAACAAAACTTGGCAAAACAAACTCAACCACTTATGTTGGAGCAAACAGGTCTTGTGGAAGTCCAAAGGGTGACTCGTCCACAAGAGCAGGGCACAGGTCTTCGGGGAGTACAAGCGGTTAACTCGGCCACGAAGAGCAATCAGGTCTTGGGGAGTACAAGCGGTTAACTCGGCCACAAGAACAGGAAAGCACACGATAAAGTCAAAGTTCTTTATTGAGCGAAAGAACAAAACAGTACAGCTTTGGACAGAGCAAGTGCAGCGATATATGTGCACAAATAGAGTTCTCTGTTGAGACATGTTAGCCGAAACATTCGACATTCGAATGGTGACTCAAGGGTGGCACAAATCTACTTGTCCAACAACTTAAGACTTTAAGGTGCTTCACGAATAAGACGAATAAAGACAAACCGCACATATTGATCAACTCTGATCACAACAGAAAAAACTTGACAGATTTGTGAATCTTGATGACAAACTTTAATCGTTTTGCTGCATCTTTGCCATCATTTGTAACAGAGAAGCATAATTGTAAAGCACAAACATTGCTTTAAGGCGTTTAATGATACAAACACGTTGCAACTCGAAAGGCGCAGGTCGAATGGAATGCTAAATAGTGTATTTCCAATAGCCTTTTGTGAGCCAATACCGTGCAAACAACGGCATACAGACCAAACAGAGCAACTAACGATACAGTTTGCCTTAAATAATGACCAAATAGTAGACACTAGTGTTAATACATTTAATAATCATATACTAATATTTGCTTCTGTTAGTTCCTTCGCCTAAAAATTGAATAAAAATGAATATTCCACCAAAAAAGTTGCCAAAAATCCTAAATGATAAAAATAAATTGAAAAAATTTAAAGCCAAGACATTGGCAAAGGACCATCAAGAAGCAGAGCCTGTAAGTTTTACTTCCTTTATGGAATCGAGTTCTAGTTTTAGTTTTGTTTAAGGTCGATAATAATTATCCAAGGACGATTAAGAATCTTCATGAAGATATTTTGAGAATTATCCTTGAAAAGATTTATGCCGAAGACCCGAACAAGTTGCGTCAACGTCGAGGAGTTAGTCGAATTTGGCAAGAAATGTTTCTCAAGATTGCCAAACCAAATCAAGTGACCACACTTTGCGTGATGGCCAACTCTGGGAAACCAAATTTTGAAGCGTTGAATTCTCGTTTCTTTGAACAAATTGACTTGGTCAATGCGGTCACCATAAAACTTAAACCAAATGGCAAACCGAGAGGCTCGTTACTTGAGAAATACTACCCAAAAGTGACTCAACTGGTCATTAGTGAGCAGTATTTAGGTTTGACCAGATATTGGAAAGGGCAAATAACCAATTTGTCACTGAAAGAGGACAAAGGTAACCGACAATTGGACCAGACAATGGCTAGTAAGATTAACTTGATGGGTTCACTTTGGCGACTTGATTTGGATGGTCACTTTGTGCAGTACTTGGACTTGATGGAACCAACCTTGAAAAAACTTGAGCATTTATCAGTGAATCATGACATGGGAAAATACAAACGCTTTAATGATAAAATGGCATACTTTTGGTGCAAAACTTTGCCAGAAAATCTAAGCTCAAAATGTAAAAGTCTTTGGTTTGTCCCAACAATTGGATGTAGAAAATTTGACGACAAGCCAGATTGCTTGAAATGGCTTGCAGCACTTACCCATTTTGTATATGACATGAGTGATGCATATAAGTCTCAACATGAACAGAATAGATTTGTAGCAAATCTGAGCAGAAATGCCGTCAATTTGCGAACAGTTGGATTGTTTCATTCGGTTTGTACTGTTCTGTGATATTTAACAATTGTTTGAATTCTTATCTTTCAATTTTAGTACGTTCATCTTAATCCAGTAATGGTTGCCAATATTGCTCGACTTGCTCAGTTGGAAGAGTTGCATTGTGATGTAACCGTTTTCTTTGCTGAATTGCTTGAGGAACGCAATAGAAACAATCTAAAACAGTTGCCCAATGTGCGGATTGCAGACCTCGAGATTCTTCTTCGTGGATTCAACCAGAATGAAGTTAACCAGAATGATGAAAATGGAGAAAATGGAGTTCGAGAGGCCCAAGTTGCACCTAGTGAGTTCGACTTTGTTCGGATCGTGTCAAGCATACTTCCAAACGTCGAACGTTTGACTATTTCGTTCCAATCTGTGAATCGATTCAAACTTGAGCACCTCGTTTCACATTTAGATGCATTTCCAAAACTTTTGTTTTATAAATTGAGCACAAGTGAAGGTGGTTATTTTAGTGCAAAACGAGCTGCACCAGAAGAGACTTTTGATGAAATTCAACCAAATGATGATCACTTGCCACCGTCACACCAATTGCGGCCGAATAAGAATAAATTTGAAGAAACAAATGATGATAGTGATGGTGATGAGGACACAGATGAGAGTGACTATGATCATTTCCTCTATGATAGTGACGATGATGATTGCACTGATGATAGTGACGATGTTGATTACATCTACGAGAGTGCCGATGATGATTCTACCGATGATTCTACCGATGATGATGACACCAATGATCTTGTCGATGATGAGTACACAGATGAGAGTGACGATGATAAGTGGGATGACGATTATTATGCTTATGTCAATAAAGACTATAGTCTTTAACCTATTCCACTTTTGTAATTAGGGTTCTCAACTATCAGTTGTACACAACACAACAACAACGTATGTCTGGATTCAGTACAACCCTAGTTGAATAAGACATTCTTTCTTTGTTAATCTTACCTTAAACATAAATAAACCATTATACCGCTTTCCAAGTCCATTTAACCTCATAATCATGTTCGTCGAACGCCATCATAACCGTTATAACTCTGCCAGAGCTAATCGAATCGATTACAAATCATGTCATTATAGTAGTAATAATCTACTACATTCACTCAATCTGCAGTAAACCTAACTTACGAGTGTGAGTGCATTGAATGAGTGATTGAGTGTGTGTGTGTTTGTTGTTGCATTTCTTCAATCGCACTTAGCACCAACATATGAGTGTGTTTGTATGTGCGTCGTGTTGAGTCTAAGTGAACCTAACCACCCAACAGTGATCACTCATATATGTCAATAGACCGCTTTGTTCTATTCCCTCCCACTAAGTCTCACTCGAGTGGTCGAAAAAGTGAATCAGTGCGCGCAATCTTAATGAGAGAGCAAACAGCGCGCGCGGGATGGCTCGGCTCAGCTTGGAGAGAGAGAGAGAGAGAGAGAGAGAGAAAGAAAGAGAGAAAGAGAGCGAGAGAGAGAGAGGGAGAGAGAGAGAGCGAGAGAGAGAGAGGGCTAGAGAGAGAGAGTGGGTGAGAGAGAGAGAGAGATTTAACCCGAGAGATATGTGAAAAATGTAAATGAGGCTGCGAATGGTTCACCACCATTGCATGCAGATTTGAACATCATCACAAATAGATCGGATACAAAGTGCACACTCACTGACAGGTGGTGGCTATTTCGGGAGTTGAACTATTCACAGGTTAGTCCTGTGAATGGACACATACGAACATACAGACAAATGAGTACAACTATGATCAACTTTTAATTTCTATGACGATATCTGAATCTGAAAAAAACCGAGCGCTGCACAGCAACACAATGAACATTACATTACGATCGTTTGCGAAATGCAGCAGCAGCACAAATGCAAAGTGAGCCAAATTTATGGACTGCGCACTTCGTTTGTTTAAAGCATTTCGGCCACACACTTACGTGTGCATTCGGATTTTCGGACACACAAAACAATCGAAACAATCAATGATTGTGTTCAATTTCACATAAAGTCGTTACAATTGAAGTTATAAATTGTGCAGTTAATTTCCCCGTTTAGACTCTAAACTAAAAAGTGTGTGTGTGTGCACTATTTTGCAGTAGACTGTACTGTTTGAACAGTACAGTGCCTCGATTCGGTCATTTTGTAATGTTCAAATGTTACTGTTAATTAACGTAGTCTATGTATCGAACTTATTGATGAACTTGACGTCGGTCATTTGGTCCATCTGCATTGGGCGTAGTTTTGGGGACGCGAACGCGAAGCCACAAATCCGACAAAAGTGTACGAACGGTGGTGGCGACGGCAGCGGAAGCACAGACAGAATTGCCACTGAACAGGTCATTATCGATCGATGGCAATGTTACTCATCTCGTCACCATCATCATCATCGTTCAAGTTCACCATTCAGTACAAAGTTTATGGCCAATTTGTAATGTCTTGTGTGTAGTGCACTAGCTCCTGTATGTCGTGTGTGTGTGTGTGTGCACAGTACGATCGTAATCAACTTGACATAATGTCTACTATGACGAGTATGACCAGTGTGGCGTGCCACTGGCTGCTCGCACAGCCAAGCCAGGCCAGGCCAGTTGGCCAGAAAAGCAGGCTTTTGGGCTTATTTCGTGCCTAACAAAATACATGAGTCGATGCAAAGTGAGGATGAGTAATAATCGATAAGAGGTCGTCGATGTGATAATGAATGGCGACTAATCTGTGTCATTGGCTCACTGAATGTATTGCACAGTGGTTTTCACATTGTTTTTTAACTAACAGTGTGTAAAATAGACAATCAAAAGTGACCAGCTGTTGTCTGACAACAGTTGTCAGTTCACTCACTTAGATTTCGACTGTCACTTTTTATTTACTCTGTTAATCACTGTTACTGTTAATCGTGGATAATGGATTCGCAAATTATTGATCCCAATTTGAGCCAATTAGCTGAAGATTGTAACGATGATGATCGAAAAGGAACCAACTTTATCCCACGAAAAACGATGATTTTAATGATTGACCGAGTCAAGACCGCGGATTATATCTGGAATAAACAAAACAAAGACCCAAAGAAGAAGGCCCTTCGAGATGAATTCTGGAACAAACTGAGCAATGAAACCGATGTGCCAGGTAAAGAATCAGAGTTTGAATTTTTTATTCAATTTGAACGTACTAAAGTATTCACGGAATCTGTCTCTAGAAGTTCTAAAATTTCCTGCGTTATGCTGACTTGGAGGTGTTACCTCGATTTGGTGATCAACTGTTGAAAATATTCTGTGTTCTTGGTCAATCAGAATATTGTGTAGCAGACATGCTGTTAAGATTATTTTGTCAGCATTTTTCTCTTCTATTTCTATTGGCTGACGAAATAATCGAAATTGTGATGCCAGCTGACCAAATGAACATTCTACCATTCTTCGTGCACTCGACAATATGCAGTTGAACAATCTCTCCTCTTTACTTAGTTTGTCCTTATTTCCAACATACGGTTTCAGGAGGTGATTGCTCAACGGATATGCTTTATCGGCAATGATCACAAATGGAGCCACAATATTCGAGCCTGGTAATGCTTGTGGTCTTGGCAAATCTAATTGATCCGTTTCTATCATTGTGCCAAGTTCCGAATTGGAAAACACGTTTGCATCATGTTGACTACCAAAACCTCCCGATTCAACTGTCAGAAATCGATTATCAGATCCAACCGTAGCTGTAGAGAATAGGAAATTCAGAATATTTGAGAATCGTTTTATAAGAACTACCTTGTAGCTTTATGCTATGATAGCCCTTTCGGTTGTAGAAGTTAGTCTGATCTGTTGGTTTAATTATTTCGAATTCTTTAGCGTCCAAAGCTGCCCAACAATTTGGAAACAAGCAATTTTGGAAAAAGCCTACTGCTGATTTTTTAATCAATTCCTTGTCAGGTGTTTTCATATGCTTTGCTTGGAATGTTTGCCATATTGCATCTAGTGTTTCCATTACAATAATTCCAATTGTATTGTCGCCCATTCGAAACAGATTTGAGAGCATTTTGAACGATGCACCGTAAGCCAAATACCTATGATTTATTTTAAATTTATTTATTTTATATTCTAATTACATTTTAAATTACAATTCTAGTTACAAATCTTAAAAAGAAATGGGACTATCTTAGTGGCAAGTTTGAGAAAGAGTTACGAAAAAAGAAGAATTCAAGTTGGTTTTATTTTGAAGCACTAACTTTTTTGTCCGACAAAAAACCGAGGCTAATGTCAGGAAATTTATCTCAGAAGACTCCAATAGGCGACTCTCAAATTCCTCCCAGAGTGGATACTTTTAATCAATATTCGGACGACTCTTTAAAATCATTATCGCCTGTCATCTACCGGTTTCAAGCCAAATCTGACAACACTCCCTCGGATATATCAAAAAATAATTCTTTTGTAGAGGATAATCGATCCAATGCATCACCACTCCACGATGAATCAATTCTGTCTCTTCGTTTAACTCCTCGATTAACTCCTCCATTGTCTCCTCGAATGTCTCCTCGAATGTCTCCTCGAATGTCTCCTCGAATGTCACCTCACAGGACGATCACTTCGGGAGCACATCGAGAACGTCCTGTGTATAATTCTAAGTCAAGTAATCCAGCAGTTCGAAAGAGTAAACAAGTGTCCGAATTGCTTAATGTGGTTAGGCATGCTCAGCGAGATAACGATAACCATTCTTCGTTATTGAAACGATACATGAAAGAGTTGAGAAGTGGTTCAAATAATAAAGAAACTGCTCCCAATATAGAAGCTACATCCAAGAAAAATGCCGACGAAAATAATTCTAATTCAAATCAAATGTTTATCAATTCTTGGGCTAGTATACTCGGACAAATGGAGACTGCAACATCCGTACATATGCGAGGAAAGGTATTCAAATAGCTTTTGGCTAGTTCACAGTGTACATTTAATTATTATTATCATTTAGTTACTAGTTGGAGTCCATGATTTCCTTCGCCAAGCTAAAATGGGTGACCTCAAACTCCCAAAATCGTATTATCAAAGTGACTTCGAACAAATTGCCGATATTTTGGATTTGTTGCCACTGCCTCATGTAGTCAAACTACGAACTGCAATATCCCAATTGTTTGACGATTTTTTTGACTCTTGTTTGGCTGCAAACAATACCGAAGATCATGAAAGTAGTGAAGGAAGTGAAGGAAGCGAACGAAACGAAAGAAACGAAAGAAACGAAGATAAATATGGATATAGTCAGAGGGGTAGCCGTGAAGAAAATGAATCTCCTGCTGGTGCTTATCTATTAGATAACCTAGATCCTGTAACATCCTAATTTATATTTGTAAATAAATAAACATACGTAATAGTAATTATCAGTCGTTCGTCTGGTGAAATTGCTCTATTTCCCTTTTTTTCGATTCTTCCTTTGATTCCATTCAATATGTAGACGAAAGTTGATATATCCATCCGAAAGTATTCTCGAAATTTGTCAGGGTACTTGACCAAATCAAAGAAGTTGCTTCGAAAATATCCCCTCAGTGGTCTATCGACGAAATAGGGATGCGATTGAAAACGACGTTTTTGTCTGTCTTTTTCCAAAATTGTTTCCATTGCCTTCAGTGCATTATTCTGTAATCGAATATTCCTGTCTCTTCTCTTCAAATAATCAATCAATTTAGATTCCATTTGAAATTGTAGATTATCAGATTGAAGAACTAAACACATTAAATGTAACCGTACTAGTTCTTTAATTGGTTTGTTTGTGTACAATAGCAGTGAACTTATCGTAATACTCATTTTGTATTGATTCATCATTTATCACCAATTGTCTTATCAATGTCCATGTGTGAATCACTGCCAGTGGCAGTTGTTAGGCTCGAAATAAGCCCAAAAGCCTGCTTTTCTGGCCAACTGGCCTGGCCTGGCTTGGCTGTGCGAGCAGCCGTAGTCAGTCACTCGAACAGTCGACTTGAATGTGTACAGTTCTCTCTGCCTTCTCTTCTCACTCGCCTGTCTGCCTCGGTCAATCTCCATCCACTCGCTCGTTTCTGTTTGAAAGTTAGCTTTCTCGCTCTCTACACCGAACCCCACTCGCACTCCTGTTCTGCACTCAAGGCTCACTTGTCAAAAGTACCAACAGATCACATCATCCGAATTTCGGTTGGATTGGCTAATCTCGTTCACTCTCGTACTCTTCGGTAAGTGAATTCGTTGATTTCTATGTCCTATGGGTGACATGATGCTGTGTCTTCCGTATCGTTGTAGACTGTCTGCCTGTCTGCCTTTGTTGGCTCTGTCTCTCAACTTTGTCACGGGAAATCGGTCACCGGTTTCAGTCACAGCTCTCTCTCTCTCTCTCTCTCTCTCTCTCTCTCTCTCTCTCTCGCCCTCGCCCTCTCTCTCTCCCTCTCCCCTCCCTCTCTCTCTCTCTCTCTCTCTCTCTCTCTCTCTCTCTCCCTCGCCCTCGCCCTCGCCCTCTATCTCTGTCTCTCTCTCTCTCTCTCTCTCTCTCTCTCTCTCTCTCTCTCTCTCTCTCTCTCTCTCTCTCTCTCTCTCTCTCTCTCTCTCTCTCTCTCTCTCTCTCTCACCAGTCCCTGACATTACCACCAATTTCTTCGTCCCATGCTCTAACGCCCAATCTGACATGCATCTATTCGGACACGCACAAATACTTCATCGCATGTTTATTTTCACTCTTGTTAGCCTTGATAGTACAGATACACACTCAATTGACATTTACGCTAATCATACTAAATATCAGTTGTATGTCGCTCAATCACGTAGATTAGCAAATGCATACTGCCAAAACCCAATTACTAAGCTTTCACTCGAACCGCTCGCATCGATCGAGCATTTGACTAATTAGTCTGCAACAACTAGATTTAGTTCATTCGCCCCTATCTACAGTGTAACTGTCATACTGACATTTCTGCATTACAGACTTGGCAGTGTATGTGCAGCTGGAGTTACTATCAGAACGAACCTTCTAACCTTTTCCCCATCATCTTCATTCATCTACAGATCCTTCCACTTCTGTTGAAGCCACCCTTTTGGTGTAGTCAACTATATTCGGACAGTCTGTTCAATCCTATTCGAAGCGTACGAACAACCCGATTTAAAATGGCACAAGCTGCAGCATCCGCCACCACCATCACCGGAACAGGACACGAGGATCGCGCCGATCACAGTTGTCATGAGATGATTCGACTGCTCAAGGAGACGCTCAACTATCAGCCTGGTGATCTTCATACTTTCTTTGTGTTTGGTGCAACCGTAAGTAGAATTTTGATGTTTGATTCGGTTTGTAGTGTACGTATGATTGATTTTTGATTTATTTTAGCTCGATATAGCACTCAAGAAGATCTACCCAACACTGTGGGCCCTGTACCGTGATGAGTTGATGCCCAAGAACATTGCCATCGTCGGCTATGCTCGTTCCACACTGACCGTGGCCCAATTTCGCGTTCACATTAGCAAGTACATCAAGTTGAAGGATGCGAACGAGGAGCAACTGTTTGACCAGTTTCTGCAGCACAATGTCTACGTGCAGGGCAAGTACAATGAGCCCGAGGATTTTAAACGTTTGGTCAAGGCTGTGGAGATGTTGGAACAGACGGTTGATGATGGTGCTGCCGTGGCGAACAATCGACTGTTCTACTTGGCTCTGCCTCCGTCGGTCTTTGAGCCTGTCACCAAGTTGATTAGCGAATTTGTGGCGAGTAAAAGGTCTGTTCTTTATTACCCTATGATTGTGTGTACTAACTTCTATCCTACATTCTTTCTAGTGGTTGGAACCGAGTGATTATTGAGAAAGCGTTTGGAAATGATTCAGAATCGTCCGAGAGCCTGTCACGTCACCTCCTGTCTCTGTACAAAGAAGAGGAACTGTACCGTATCGATCACTACCTCGACAAGAAGATGATCCAGAATCTGATGGTGCTTCGCTTTGGCAACCGAATCTTTGGTTCAGTGTGGAATCGCGAGAACATTCAGTCTGTTCACATTTCGTTTGAGGAACCGTTCGGCACAATGGGCAATGGTGGCTACTTTGATCAGTTTGGTATTATTCGTGATGTGATCCAGAACCATCTGCTGCAGATTCTCTGCTTGGTGGCCATGGAGAAGCCTGTTTCGACTAATCCTGAAGACATTCGTGACGAGAAGGTGAAGGTGCTGCGTGCCATGAAGACACTCACCCAGGACGATGTTGTGCTTGGCCAGTACATTGGCAATCCCAAACTGGAGGGCGATGCCAAGTTGAGTTATCTGAACGACAAGACGGTGCCAGCTGATTCGTTGACACCCACTTTTGCACTGGCAATGTGCAAGATAAATAACGAACGTTGGGATGGAGTACCCTTCTTTATGCGTTGTGGTATGTTTGTTTCGGGTTATGTTGTGCACATTCTAATGCTTTTAATCCTTAGGCAAAGCTATGAATGAGCGCAAAACAGGAATTCGAATTCAATTTCGTGATGTACCGGACGATATCTTTGGTGGTCAGTGTAAGGGTAACGAACTGGTGATTCGAGTGCAACCAAGTGAGGCGACCTACGTCAAGTTTATGTCCAAAAGTCCGGGAATGACTTTCCGTTTGGAGGAGAATGAGCTCGATCTGACCTGTCCGAGTCAAACCAAGGTGAGGTTTTTCTTTGAGCTGTGTGATCTTTTATGATTTACTTTTGCATCTCTACCCTAGGATTCTCATCTCCCTGACGCATTCGAGCGCACCATTATGGACGTGTTTGCTGGTTCCCAAATGAACTTTGTTCGTTCAGACGAGCTTGCTGAAACATGGCGAATTTTCACTCCTCTCCTGCACGACATTGAAGGCAAAAAGATTGCACCTCTGTCCTATCTGCACTCATCACGTGGACCTAAACAAGCGGACAATTTTTGCACCAACAATGGCTTCAAACTCGCACAAGCACTAGACTCGAAGCACTCGAATGCTCTCGATGGCATCAACAATGCTGCTATTAAAGAAGCTAAGGTGGAGCAGGCGCGGAGTCAAGCCAAGGTGAAGCGGATTCGAGCCGAACTGGCACGTACAATAGCTCAACAGGCACTTTGGGATGCTGCACTAGCAGCAGTTGACCGGTTGACAGCAGCAGCTGCAGCTATCGATGAAGCGATTGCTGATCTTCTGGCAGCCATTGAAGGCCTTGACTGATCCTCCTTGAATGGAGTATTTCTGTTTAATTTTTTCTTGAACAGATTTTAAATAAATCTTTTTATTTACTCTATATTTGATGTCTCGTCGATTTTTTCTTAGTATTTCCCACACCCTGAATACTCCTAATGTTACAAACTCGGCAGTGTGCGATTTGTCTCTACGACCTATCAAGAAGGGCCACCTTATCACTAGAGTGAGACGAGCTCGTCTCATCACAATCCTCTGGTGCCAGTGGTCCGCTGTGTGGATGTCTATTCACTTATCTTCACTCGTTTGTGCTCATCAGCACGTATTATGCCAACTGATTGTGTGTAATGAAACTTGAGACTCAATTTGGCTCAAGTGTCTACTGCGAATAAGAGTGTGCAAGCTCAGTCTCATCTTCACTACCACGGTGAGTGTGCCTATGTCATAGTCTGTGACTAGTCAAGTGTCCCAAAGTACTGCGGACTAAATAGAGCAAACAGTTAAAACATAACGAATTTATTGTTCAACTAAGGTTGACGACACATGTCGTAGTGTGTAATTACAGAGAGGAAGCTTCTCGTATTAATATAGAAACCCGCTTATTGTGTATACTACTTTGACTAGAAGAGTAGTTTGACAAGAACATTTGAAGTGGGTACAGAGCAGTAAAGCGCGTTACTGCTCTGTACATTTGAGGACAGGATCATACTTCAACAAGTACATCATCCACCACTGTACCCATCTCTATCTCTGATATTCCCAACGAACTGCTCGTCTTCGATGATGCTTGAGTGATGCACATAGTTAGGCTAATGGCACTCGATTGTGCAATGGCATTAGGTCATAAATGTGATCCTTGATAGACACAACCTGTGGGATCATCTCTAAGCAATTCAACTGTCAGTCTCTCTCTCTCTCTCTCTTTGCCCTCACTCTCTTGCCCTCACTCTCTTGCCCTCTCTCTCTCTCTCTCTCTCTCTCTCTCTCTCTCTCTCTCTCGCCCTCTCTCTCCTTCTCTTGCCCTCTCTCCTTCTCTTGCCCTCTCTCCATCTCTCTCTCTCTCGCCCTCTCTCTCTCACCAGTCCTTGACATTACCAGCCTGTCTTATTCGTCTCATGCTCTAACGCTCTAAAGTGTCGACGAATGTAACTATACCATTCTGGAAAGTCGTGGATTGATAGTGGAGAGTGGATGTTCTTTTGTTCGACACACCGCAAGGGTGGTTCCACAAGTTGCCCTCACGACAGCACTCACATAGCAGAACCATTATTTCTCTACATGATGCAACCCACGAGTCAGACGATTCTACGGCATTTTTTGGTGGTCCAAACGTGTTAAGGTGTCCAACAGAAGGCCCAACCGCTTAAGGTGATTCCATGTTGCTTATTATCTGAATATCGAATGTTCTCTCAACGATACACAGTGGCCGCCTGACCGCAACGATCAATCCTCGAATTGTCTCTTTATATAAACTCTTAGTTTATCGTCATGTGGTTGTTGTGGCTGGTGATGTATTCGAGAACGATGCGTTTCTATTCAATCGAGCACCAATATTCCGTTTAATTGACAGACAGACTGATGAGCATTTGCATCTTAACGTGCTGTTGTTGGTGGTGGTGATGATGATGTTAATACTGCTGGCGATGCCTTTCCTCGCCTCCTAGAAACTAATCCATTTTCATTGTGCGAGCACTTCGATGTGTAAACATTCAAACAGAGCACACACAAAAAGCGCAAAGCCCAATAAAACACCACAAACGAGCACTCGAGCCAGTTCTCGTGTCGAGTTAGACGACGGCAGGTTTGTTTCGAACTGCACACCAACCCGGTAAAGCAAGACTCGATCGACATGACAAGACATATCCAAGTAATACAGCTCGATTGAGCTAACTGTACTGTTCGATTCGAGAATAAGAAAGGATACCAATTGCTGTGCAAGTTTGTGTGTTCGGTGACCTAAGCTAAAATTGACATTCGATTCCGTTGAATGCGATCGGTCAGGTTGATCTGTTTGGTTCTGTTCGGTAAGTCTGTGGTTTTGATTGTCACCAGTCAAAGTACTGGATTCAAGTGGTGCCAAAATGAATAGAGACACAGGCGCACACCAGCGCACACAGACGCACACAGACACATTAGACGACTAAATGGCCACCGTCAGTGTTGGCTTGGATTAATCAAACAGTCTCGCCATTGCCGATTCTTATACCGAACATAGCATTGTGAAGCTAATTCATGATGAGCTCAACAAATTTGAACAACTCCCTCACCTGACCTGGGTCAAGGCTCATGTTGGGATTGAAGGCAATGAAAAGGCGGACGAAGTGGCCAAGTTGGCAGCGATTGATGGTGAACCAGTGCAGCTGCCTGCGCCTCTTTCCTATGCTAAGCGTTACTTTAAGAAATTATCTGAAAACAAGTGGAACGACCACTGGACTCATAGCGAGAAGGGGATTTGGACAAAGCTGCACTTCCCTACTATTGAACATCGTCTTTCTGCAAAGTTCCTCGAGCCCAGTTTTGTGACTACCCAGTTTCTTACTGGTCATGGAAAGTTCTGCGAATATCTCAGCCGGTTCAAAATTCGTCGCAGCGGTGCGTGTGTCTGTGGAGCACTGCAAGAACCTCACCATCTAATAAGGTCATGTCCAGCAACTGCATCACTTCGATCCACACTGACACACATCAACCTCAAATATCCGTACAAATCATTAGAAGACTTCCAATTATTTGTAGAATACCTCGACAAAATTCATAGACTCCTGACCCAATGGGAAAGGCAGTCGGTCATTGTGTAAATATCATCCCATTTCATTTTTGTAACATATCTCCAATCTTGAACTTAACTTAATTAACTGTGATACTCTTATGCCGTTTTATATGCTTCAAGCAAAAACGGTTGCTTTATTTTGTTCATTAAAAAAATCAAACAGTCTAACCACACAAGTGTGCTATGCACTGTATGTGTGAGTGTGTGTGCAAATGGCGCTATTTACATAGCCACAAATGTAGAGGCCAACTGTAAATTCTTGTGTGTCATCTTCGGTCTCGCACCACCACCGGGACGAGTCTCATCATCGAGCGGCCAACTAGCTTTAATCGATCATCGACGGAAATTGACGTCTTGGTTATCATAGTGAAATTGGGATGCCCGCCATTGCAGGACCAACGATGAGCCGATTGAGTGCGATTGGTGTGACGTGGGCTTGCCAAGGCGCAACGACCAACATACACTGCCACATTCCGAATGTGACATAGGAGCTAACTCAGTCAGTTAGTAGGCACCTGATTGAGCAAGTAGTTTCACTACGCCCGAACGCAATGCGCCCGAATAGAACGCAAAATGTGGTCATGAGAATGGCTCTACTTGACCAACAGTCGAACACACACAAACTTCACTACAAGAGACAACGAAAAAGCAAAATGAGTCAGCACCATGCGATCACACTAGGTCAAATGGTATTGAGTGCCACTGAGTATGGCAAAATCGAGTGATATTTTTGTGACATTTGCCATCGTCCGAATCGTTTCCACCGTCAGATTGGCGCAGTTTGGTTCGTCCTGTGAAATTCGTGAACGTGGCAAGTGGCACCTAGACGATCGAGCCCTTTTGATCAGCAATACACCTTCAACACACAGAACATTTGGCCACAGTCTGTCAGTCCGCACCGATTTGTTTACTTCACAGTAACCGAGTGGTATCGAGAACCTGTGGCTTCACTAGTTAGCACGCCTCGACCACCTCATGGCATCTAATTCAATAAATCTCCTTCACCGCCATCATCAACATCAACGGGAAGTGTCCCGTCTAATACCGTGTGTTCAAAAAGTAAGGGGACATTTAAAGGCTTGTTAAAGCTGGTAGTAGTGTACTGCGCCGAACAATGCACTGTGGCCAGATATCGAGATAACCTACATCACCTCAGTCGGCTATGTGCCTCACACTTCGATGTGCGCTCTCTACAGACAAATAGACACTTTTGTCTTTGCCGTCCTCTGATGGTTTCATCCGTCTCCTCCCACACATGAAGCCAACTACACTAATTTGATCGGCACACCATTACCAACACAAAACAATAACCAAAAGAGTGTAATCACAACTCTCCCACATTTGGGTCGCCAATGAAAATTGTAAAGAGAGCTAATAATGATGCGTTGAGAGCACAAAAGAGAGCAATACATTCCACCATCAGACAGATAGTGCTCAGTAATAAATAGGCAAACTGGAAAATACTGAAAGTGACCTTCAAGTGATGGCGCTAAGAATGTCAATCATTATGATCATGTACTCCTTTAATAATTTCTAATAAAATAACTCGAATCTCCATCACCAGGTTATGCCACTACCGTTGACGTCTACTCTAACTTGTATTGCTTATTCTTCAAACTAAACGTTAGTCAGTTTGTGTTGCGTTCGCCCTTAGTGTGTGCCTGAGTAGCACCGCACTGCACTGTCCGACTTTGTGTGCTACTGCCGAGCTGAGTGCATTTCCTTATTGTCGTCCTGCAGTCCTGTGTCTCGTCTCGATTGTAACATAAACATTTGTCCTTTTTGTGATCACATCACCATTCACTCGGCAACTTTCATCATTAAGTCTACCTTCCCTCTCACTCTTCGAACCATATCCTGAGTCTGCACCATGTCTCTAATGAACTTTCTGTCAAGCACCTTGTTTCAAGCCAAGTCCAACTTTGACAGACTGAACGTTGAGGTGCGATTACTGCCGAGTGAGGCCGATGACATCTTTGGCGAGTTACTTGGCAGTTTCAACTGTCGAGTGTCCACTCACAAGGCAATCGACTACAGCTTCCTCATTAGACCACTGATCACAGCCGCAAATGCCTTGCCGAACTAGAATCGACGACCATTTGTTGACTATTTCTTCGAACTCGAAGTGGCCAATGTGTTCGAACAAACAGTCGAACTGTTCAACAGTGATGACAAGGTGAGTGTGTGCTGATTGAGTCAGTTGTATTTTCAGATTACTAATCAATTCATATTTGTAGGTGAAAGTGTCGCATTTGAATATTGAAAACGGGAACTTGGTGGCCACCTTCTACTACAGGACTATTTTGATGCGAGAAGATTAATGGCCAGATATCGAATATTCACCGTGATTGTGTATGCATTATAAACTCATACACTATTGTGTATTTAATAAATTAAATTAGTAAAAGTCGATTCTGATTTGTGTGATTTTGATTTGATAACGACCCTAATGAGGTCAGTACTGTTGCACTAATTCACCTTCTCTGGTACATTGACTGTCTTGTTCAAACAGTGAGACATTTCCGTCATGCTCGCCATCAGTAGTATCATCACTCGATCGCTGCTGGCACTATTTGACTGGGTCACCTTTTCTGGTATAGTAACTGTCTCGTCAAAACAGTGAGCCAACATGATTGCCTCGTTCAAGCAGTGGTGGTGATGGTGATTGTTGTGTTCATTCTGCCGTTCTGCTCCTACTTAGTGGAAACTCGATGTTCGTGTTCTGTTTGCGTTGCAACCAGTGCAATATGAACAACACAGTACCTTTGACAAATGACAGCCATCATTAGGGACACATCAGGGTGCTGGTAGATTTGTTAGGTTTACTTGTGGAAGGCACAGTGGTTGAGACTGTTTGGGCAATCAATGCTTATGATGCTTTTGGCATTGTCAATGTTGTATTCGGAAAGTACTATTAAACAGAATAAACAATTAATATTAATGTACATAGTGAAGAGTGTAGTTGTTAATTAATTTTAATTTTAATTTTAATTTTAATTTTAATTTTAATTTTAATTTTAATATTAATTTTAATTTTAATTTTAATTTTAATTTTAATTTTAATTAATTTGGCATACACTCTCTCCGACTTTAATTCCAACAGTATATGATGTAACTCACATAGTGTGAGGAACACACAACGCCATCTAGTTGAATAAATCGAATCTACTACACTAATTAGGAGATACGTTTTCTGTGTACACCCCCGTGTAAGAAAATCGAATGCGATCGTGCTCTCTCACTAACAAAGACAGCGCGCTCGCCACACTGCCACACTCACTCGTTATTCATCTCACTGTGCGTTTGTGTGATGTTCTAGTAACTTTTCTCTTCTTCTTCGCTCTCTTTTGTCATCCTGATATACACTTTTCTATTCGTGTCACCACCGCTCGACACTCATTCGTGACTCATCTTACTGCAATGTGCTTTTGTGTGTGAGTTCGAGTAACTTCTTCTCTCTTCTCTCCGTCGTCGCTCTCTTTTGTCATCCTGATATACACTTTTCTATTCGTGTCACCACCGCTACATACTCTCGTTTGGAACCCAGAAAGATGGCTTCCTCACGTGCACCCACCGAAGCCTCTGGGCCTTCATATGTGCCACCTACTTCTGCAGCCGATTTTGTAAATAAAGTCAAGCTCCGCTACGAATGCCGGCCCACTGTCTATCAGTCCTTTTTGGCTCTTTTTAAGAAGTTCCAAGACCAGCAGTGTTCTTCTAAGCATATGCCTTTTGTGGATAAACGTAATGCTGATAATGAGATTTACTTTGAGGTATGTTCTCTCTCGCTCTCTCTCTCTCGCCCTCTCTCTCTCTCTCTCTCTCTCTCTCTCTCTCTCTCGCCCTCTCTCGCCCTCTCGCCCTCTCTCGCCCTCTCTCGCCCTCTCTCGCCCTCTCTCTCTCTCTCTCGCCCTCTCTCGCCCTCTCTCTCTCTCCTTGTATATTTTATTGAATTTGAATTTTATGAATATGCCACAAGCACACATACACACACGTACACACATATATGTGTGATACACGTGTGATCACGAATATGTGTATATGTGTTCTATTTGACTCAAATTAAACCGATTGTTTGTATTTTAGGTACTTACACTATTTGAGGATTCGGACGATTTGGCGGAAGAATTCCGCAATTACATGATGTGTGGGGACGGTCCGGATAGTGGCGATTTTTTGGGTGCCCGAAGACTGACCAGAAACAAAAGTAGTGCTGCTACTACTCCTATTACTATTTCTACTTCGAAGCGTCGTGCCTCGACAAAACCAAGTACTAGTGATGACGTGTCACAGGCTGCACCGTCCTCAACTTTTGCTCACTCCACTCAACCTTTAGTTAAGAAACGTGGCGAATTTATTAAACCAACAATTCCATCCACTCCGAAGTACCCTCAATCTCCGAGGTCATCAACTTTAACCCCTCGAATCCAACGTCAAATTCCGTTAACACCAAAACGCCCTGAATCGATGGGATCGACCAAAACAAGTGGAAACACTACACCGAGGTTTGCCCACACCAACTCATCTTCGTTTAAAAATCCTTCAACATCGGCGCACCTTCAGTCAAAGTCGGGCACTACTGATGTGCTCTCTACAATTTTATCAGGCACTGTTTATACACCAACTCCGAAGTCTTCTACTTCTTCTTCTACTCCGACTAAAGACTCATCAACTATTAAAGCTCGTGAATCGAAGGAACACACGCCTAGTCGAGTTCTACTAAGCAAGTCGGGCACTCAATCTCAGATGTCATCAGCACCAAAACCATCTGAATCCAGCTCCAGTGAAGGCACAGCACAATTTCCGAATCCTTCTACTGCTGTCACTAAACCACAGACCTTTCCAACTCCGAACTCGAGTGTGTATGGCTCAGTAAATCCTCGATCCATTACTGGTCCCAAAGTGTCTACTGCTCAACCATTGTCCCATTTCACTCACCTGTACAAATCTACCTCTTCTTCAAAGCAGAAAGGTCGAGGATCAATCAAGTCAGCCACCGCCAGAAGCAAAAGAGCATCTACCTTAAAACCGACTATTCCTCAATCAAATCCACTCCATCCCTTTAATCCCAGCACGAATATGTATGCAAGTGAAAATCCACTGTCGATTAGTGGCCAAACGGTGCCAACCACTCAGAAGCTTCCTCTTTCTGCTAAATCGGATAAACCCGACTCGTCATCAAACCAGGAAGGTGTTGAATCGGTCCCAACCAGTCCCATCAAGAGTGACAAGAAGCGAAAGGGCAAGTCATCCACTTCAAGCCAATCGTCTAAACGGGCTTGTCGTACTTCAGATGGATCAACTGGTGGTAATGAGCGTCCAACTAGTGACGATAAGCGATCATCACGAAATTCATCTATTTCCACAGTGTCTGGTACCACACAAGCAGACAATCTTCCCTACA
This sequence comes from Rhizoglyphus robini, assembly GCA_023373905.1. Classification (NCBI taxonomy): domain Eukaryota; kingdom Metazoa; phylum Arthropoda; class Arachnida; order Sarcoptiformes; family Acaridae; genus Rhizoglyphus; species Rhizoglyphus robini. The sequence goes on along the minus strand of JAKIJQ010000258.1, from coordinate 7,589 downwards.
GTGCCATGAACATTTCCTCAAGCAACAAATCTTCGACTCAGAGTGTGCAACACGTTCCGGCACAATCACTTTCGTTTCAAACAAACATGTTTGGTCCTAATTATGAACAAATGCCCATTGACTCATCGTTTGTAATATTGGCAAATGTATCTGAAGTTCACGGCAATCTAATGAATCGATCTATGGACTCAAGTGGAAATTCATCATTCAAGTTTACGGAAAATCCTGAAACTGTCGCACCATCCCTCGATCGTTCCTACAGTGACATGAACATTTTCTCAGGCAGTAATTTACTAACTCAGTTGGGATCTACTTTTGACGATTTTCCGTCTTCACGGAGATCATCATATTCCACATTCACGGCTTCTCCACCATCTCACAGTCTTTCCGAAAGTGACATCAACTCGGGCAGCAATTCTCCGACTCAGAGTTTGGAACACGTTCCGGCACAATCACTTTCGTTTCAAACCAACTTGTTTTATGACAAAATGTCAAGCGACTCATCCTTGGCATTGTTAGCAAATGTATCTGAAGTTTACCGAAATCTAATGAATCGATCTATGAACTCAAGTGGAAAGTCTACAATCAAAGACACAGAAAACTCTCAAATTGCCTCACCAAATGATGATTTGATCGTCATTGATCACACCGAATTGGAACGTGTTGGTCCGTCCTATCTCAAATTCTCAAACAATGACAAGTGTTCTGGTCGAAACATACTAGGCGATAGTGTGCTGAACGACACTTTGGCCGTCTGTTGCGCTGATGACTTTCAGATTAAGGAAATCGAACACGACACGTCGGTTCACGAATTGTTTAGAATCGAAAATGAGCGCGCGAACTTGGATCACGTGATTGAAACAACTCGGTCCACGATGGATCACTTGATTGTGATTCTTGCTCAAGTTAGGAAGATGTTCAAAAAGGATTCTGTGCAGTTAGTGAACTTTATGTAAGTTATACTCTTTCGTAAACTATTTCATTATTATCTCTATTCTCATAGGTTGGATGAGAACTTGAACGGCCGATCAGGTGTAATTTACCGCCAAGTCATCAGACGTATCTATGGTAAAGAACATTTCGACCGTATCTATCTCGATCTTCGAACTTTGCCAATGCAAATTATTCCACGGGTGCTCCGACGGCTGGGCGAGAAACTCTATGAATGGAAAGAGGCGCAGAAGAATTTTTTCAAAAATTGGCGAAAGCAAACTGAGGCTGTCTACTTGAAATCGTTAGATGTTCGCGGTGTCACTTTTCGAGAGGAAGACGCAAAACTGTTGGAACGAGAATCACTGCTTCGTGAAATGCAAAACATGTTCCAACGAGGACAGGCCAATGGTGGTGCTCCAATACAGCTGATCAAGGATTATCCGCTCGAGTACTTTATTGAAGTTGCCTCTGAGTTGATCATGCACTACGTGAGGAAGCATGATTCGTTCCAATTGATACAAGAGCAAGAAATAGAGGTAATGTTGAGTCAGTACATTCCCGATTTACTACTCAAACGCAAGTACCAAACAGAAGAGTCTAAAATTTTCCATGCAAACGACAATTGGTTCTACTTCTTCCGATTGTACATTCTACTTTGTGAACGATTGCGACACATGCAAAATGTTGTGCTCGAACTGGTGCAGTCGGAGAACGATGAACTCGAGCAACAGAAGGAAAAGTGTGCCAACAGTGGTCTCCCATTCATTCCCAAGGAGAATGGTAATTATGATTTTATATCCTCAATTGTACTTATAACTCTCGTGTAACTCTTTATCCACTGTTGTAGAAGGTGTTCCAACAAGTGACTATCTCATCTGTTTGGTCGTATTGGTGAGAATGAAGTTGGACAAGAAGCTCACCGTTGAAGAGTACAAGAACGAGCTTCGAGACAAGTTCGGGAACAAGGCTTACACTGCATACACACTCGATTTGATTGTGGAGAAGATTGTTGTTGAGGTGAGTTCGAACAATTAGAGAAAAATTTAACTTATCGACACAATCTCATTTCCGTTTAGCTTCTACAACTGGCGAACGAACGAAACTCTGTCAATTGTAGATCACTGTTTGATCTGTCACAGGAAGCCATAAGTGCAGCGAGTTATTCGGTCGAATTTATGAAACAGAAAGTGGACCTGTACGAGCAGTGTGCCAAACATATGATCATTGCCGATCATGTGATCAAGATTGTGTTCGACAAAGTGAACGGTCGTGTCAGTTTCGAGTATCAGCACAACCCGACTCATCCCTACATTCCTCGACAGTGATCTCAGTCTTAGTGATTTGATTATTATTCTTTATTTAGTTTATTTTTTAATATGACCAATTACCTTTCGTAGAGTATACTTTAGTATTCTTATTATTTAAATAATGTTCTTTTCTATTTCCGAAGATTAACTGATTAATTACTATTTTTTGATCTGTAATTCATTTTTTCTAATATGTTATAATTATTATAATTAATACAAATTAAATTTTTCGTTACTAAACTAAGACTTTTGTTTGTTTATGGCTACTGCTCACAACTGATGACACAATTATCGTTCGATGAGAACTCGTTCTGTTCGGTGCCTCTCTCCTTCTCTCTATCTCTCTCTCTCTCTCTCTCTCCCTCCCTCCCCTCCCTCTCTCTCCCCCTCTCTCTCCCTCTCGCGCTTTCTCAAGTTCGAGTTCTCAGTCTGGTTGTGTTTGCCCTGATGGGTTCATATGTTCGTACATTCACGATCACGTGATGGTCGAGTGCAATTGAAGCCCACTTGTATGATCTCATGAACAACGAATGGCATTAAATCCGCACGCATGTGTGTCATCAATAATTCCGATTAAAATTGCCCAACTTATGGCTCATCTAAATTGTCTCATCTCAAGTGTCAGTGGCATATTGGCTAACTTTATGGTGTTCGCCATTTTGGTTCTGTGCAGTGCCACGCCATCTCCATCGAACCAAAATATGTGCAGTATCACCAACCAATTACCCGTCCCGGAAAGTTCACTCTCATGGGCAAAGTCCATAGGCAAAGCACATGGAAAAGTGTGAGACATTGAAAAGTAGTAGGCTTCATGTTTGCCGTCAGCAGTTGTCGCGGGGTTTAATGTTTGTTCTGCGGTGTGTATTGTCACGCGCCGAAGAGCGGTAAGGCACGTGATCTAGTATATACTTCTTGGGTCCAAAAGACCTAAATGAGACTCTGATAGACATTCAAACGGTCTAACACACTATTTGAATGGACCACGGTATCCAATTGCCATTGGATACCAACACACACAGTACAATTCACAATAACACACAACACATAAATAATAAATGTTTATTTTGCTGCAATATCGATTCACAAGGTAAAATAGGTAAAAAGGACATAAAGTCATTTGATGTTAGTAAACTGTCGTCCAAGCCGCTCTTAGAGGAGAAATTGAGCCATCCATCCTTCTTATATATGATCTCATCCCAATCAATCCGCAACCATTAAGTTTAGAGAGAGAAAGTCTTTCTGGTCTGGTCAATTAAGATTTTCTAATGAGCCTTTTGGTGCATATCCATCAATCATAATGATCAGTAAATAAATCAGAGAAGTCCAATTAAGCCACCAATCACCAGTCGGTCACAGGTCAGTTCACTTAGCGTTGTTGACTAAGCAATAATCACCTTTGGTTGATTTTAATTAATGGTCTCATTATAGTTCAATTACGATAATTTTGATAATTGCGAAGTAGGGCAAAACAGTCAATATGCGGAAGTAAATTGGAACACTTACAGTATTCTACTAATTGATCTGTTCAGTTGCACTATGGTCAGGCAAAGTGCACGACGTTATGTGCAAGTAGACACAACAAGTCGACCAAACCAGAACCAAAACAGAATGGTTTACATTGCAACGATGGCAAATGGTGGTCTCGAATTATTGGACTGTGAGTGACATTGGCACATCAACAGTAAAGTAGTATACTGTGGCATGCAACATTTTCCTCGCTCCCCTCAGTGACTTGTGGTTGGTGGTCGTCATCACTTTCATCCCTCAATGTTGGTGCATTCTACCGTCGAGTGCAATACTTTATACAGACAGAATGCTTACGAGGTTACCATTTGCCTGTGTAGAGTCTTCATTGTAGACCGTTCCCACAGAATGTGGCAGTCAGTCGGGCAGTGACAGGTCGAGTGACAGGCAGGTCACTCAAATCATCTTTCTTCTGTTTCTTTGTAGTAGTAGCATTGTAGCATTGCATCACAACTAAGCCACACAGTGACAAATACAGATCTAAAGAACTCTACCCTCATTTTACATTGAGTGGGTCGTAGTGGCCTTGTGGTTGCAGTAATCGGTGACACTATCGAAGTGTAGTAAGTGCGTTCAGTGTGTTATTAGTTCTTCAATCGAATCGTTCGTCACCCTAAGTTTTCAGTTCAGTTTGTCTGCTTTGTGCTATAGTGCGCGATAGTGCGCGATAGTGCGCGTATGTGCGCGTTAGTGCGCGATAGTGCGCGATAGTGCGCGATAGTGCGCGTATGTGCGCGATAGTGTGCGATAGAGCGCGATAGTGCGCGTATGTGCTCGTATGTGTGCGATAGTGCGCGACAGTGCCCGTATGTGTGCGATAGTGCGCGTATGTGCGCGTATGTGCGCGATAGTGCGCGATAGTGCGCGTATGTGCGCGATAGTGCGCGATAGTGCGCGATAGTGCGCGATAGTGCGCGATAGTGCGCGTATGTGCGCGATAGTGCGCGATAGTGCGCGATAGTGCGCGTATGTACGCGATAGTGCGCGATAGTGCGCGTATGTGCGCGATAGTGCGCGATAGTGCGCGATAGTGCGCGATAGTGCGCGATAGTGCGCGATAGTGCGCGTATGTGCGCGATAGTGCGCGATAGTGCGCGTATGTGCGCGATAGTGCGCGATAGTGCGCGATAGTGCGCGATAGTGCGCGATAGTGCGCGTATGTGCGCGTATGTGCGCGATAGTGCGCGATAGTGCGCGTATGTGCGCGATAGTGCGCGATAGTGCGCGATAGTGCGCGATAGTGCGCGATAGTGCGCGTAAGTGCGCGATAGTGCGCGATAGTGCGCGATAGTGCGCGATAGTGCGCGATAGTGCGCGATAGTGCGCGATAGTGCGCGTATGTGTGCGTATGTTTAGCCGTAAGCTATAACCCTATAAGCCAACAAATAAGCTTGGTCATCACATAGCCGATACTTTTGGTATCGGCCATAGCCGATACATTTGGTATCGGCATTGGAAATAGGATGAATCTAACCTATTTCCATAGGCGAGATAAGCTTGGTCATCACATAGCCGATACTTTTGGTATCGGCCATAGCCGATACATTTGGTATCGGCATTGGAAATAGGATGAATCTAACCTATTTCCATAGCCGAGATAAGCTTGGTCATCACATAGCCGATACTTTTGGTATCGGCAATAGCCGATACATTTGGTATCGGCATTGGAAATAAGATTAATCTAACCTATTTCCATAGCCGAGATAAGCTTGGTGATCACATAGGCGATACTTTTGGTATCGGCATTGGAAATAGGATGAATCTAACCTATTTCCATAGACGAGATAAGCTTGGTCATCACATAGCCGATACTTTTGGTATCGGCCATAGCCGATACATTTGGTATCGGCATTGGAAATAGGATGAATCTAACCTATTTCCATAGACGAGATAAGCTTGGTCATCACATAGCCGATACTTTTGGTTGCATCAATGGAAATAGGATGAATCTAACCTATTTCCATAGGCGAGATAAGCTTGGTCATCACATAGCCGATACTTTTGGTATCGGCCATAGCCGATACATTTGGTATCGGCATTGGAAATAGGATGAATCTAACCTATTTCCATAGACGAGATAAGCTTGGTCATCACATAGCCGATACTTTTGGTATCGGCCATAGCCGATACATTTGGTATCGGCATTGGAAATAGGATGAATCTAACCTATTTCCATAGACGAGATAAGCTTGGTCATCAAACAGCCGATACTTTTGGTTTCAGCAATGGAAATAGGATGAATCTAACCTATTTCCATAGCCGAGATAAGCTTGGTCATCACATAGCCGATACTTTTGGTATCGGCCATAGCCGATACATTTGGTATCGGCATTGGATATAGGATGAATCTAACCTATTTCCATTGCCGAGATAATTTTGTTCATCACAGAGCCGATACTTTTGGTATCGGCCATAGCCGATACATTTGGTATCGGCATTGGAAATAGGATGAATCTAACCTATTGCCATAGGCGAGATAAGCTTGGTCATCACATAGCCGATACTTTTGGTATCGGCCATAGCCGACTACATTTGGTATCGGCATTGGAAATAGGATGAATCTAACCTATTGCCATAGGCGAGATAAGCTTGGTCATCACATAGCCGATACTTTTGGTATCGGCCATAGCCGATACATTTGGTATCGGCATTGGAAATAGGATGAATCTAACCTATTTCCATAGGCGAGATAAGCTTGGTCATCACATAGCCGATACTTTTGGTATCGGCCATAGCCGATACATTTGGTATCGGCAATGGAAATAGGATGAATCTAACCTATTTCCATATGCGAGATAAACTTGGTCATCATATAACCGATACTTTTGGTATCGGCCATAGCCGGTACATTTGGTATCGGCATTGGAAATAGGATGAATCTAACCTATTGCCATAGGCGAGATAAACTTGGTCATCACATAGCCGATACTTTTGGTATCGGCCATAGCCGATACATTTGGTATCGGCATTGGAAATAGGATGAATCTAACCTATTTCCATAGGCGAGATAAACTTGGTCATCATATAACCGATACTTTTGGTATCGGCCATAGCCGGTACATTTGGTATCGGCATTGGAAATAGGATGAATCTAACCTATTGCCATAGGCGAGATAAACTTGGTCATAACATAGCCGATACTTTTGTTATCGGCCATAGCCGGTACATTTGGTATCGGCATTGGAAATAGGATGAATCTAACCTATTTCCATGGCCGAGATAAGTTTGTTCATCACAGAGCCGATACTTTTGGTATCAGCAAAGGAAATAGGATGAATCTAACCTATTTCCATGGCCGAGATAAGCTTGGTGATCACATAGACGATACTTTTGGTATCGGCCATAGCCGGCACATTTGGTATCGGCATTGGAAATAGGATGAATCTAACCTATTTCCATGTACGAGATAAGCTTGTTCATCAAACAGCTGATAATTTTGGTTGCATCAATGGAAATAGGATGAATCTAACCTATTGCCATAGGCGAGATAAACTTGGTCATAACATAGCCGATACTTTTGTTATCGGCCATAGCCGGTACATTTGGTATCGGCATTGGAAATAGGATGAATCTAACCTATTTCCATAGGCGAGATAAGCTTGGTCATCACATAGCCGGTACATTTGGTATCGGCATTGGAAATAGGATGAATCTAACCTATTGCCATAGGCGAGATAAGCTTGGTCATCACATAGCCGATACTTTTGGTATCGGCCATAGCCGATACTTTTGGTATCGGCATTGGAAATAGGATGAATCTAACCTATTTCCATAGCCGAGATAAGCTTGGTCATCACATAGCCGATACATGTTTAAATGTTTAAA
>JAKIJQ010000257.1:92500-184960 GCA_023373905.1 Rhizoglyphus robini | reverse complement strand
ATATGAGTTGGACTTATCTTACGCTAGCTGAAGTGAACTCAGTTGGCGGCAATTGACAGAACTTTCTTTATGATCAGCGCAAAAAGCACTTAAGAGTGTCATAAATTTGTTTGTGTGTGAACGCCTGTTCGGATTCGGTGTCATTCAGTCAGTTAGTTATTTCACTCGAACAGTATGCATCACGCAACAGCCATTGAGCCATTAACTGCATGTGCTTGTGTGTTTGTGCGCCCAAGTAGGTGAAACCAAAAGTTAGTCCATGTTAAAGATTAAATGAACAGTTGGAAACAACGGAGGTACTTATTACTCTCGGTACCCTTCGGTCGATCTCTCCCCGACCAACCAGTCAAGGTCGTTATGTTCGTTTCGTAATGGCACATAAATTTGAATTGCTTTTTTTGTCTGCAGTCCTTTTGAAGTATACCAATTGTGCTCTCTATTGCTTTTTTAGTTTGCAGCCATCTGTTAGTTCGCGTTGGTTTCGGTTTTTCTCAACGGTCTTTTTCCTCTGGTTTGCCCTCCATTTGCCATCTGATCTCGCATACGAACACGCACGCACATACATTTTCTGCTCCGTCAATCGTCGTATCGTTCGCTGTCATTTGAATAGTTAACGCACACATTGACAGTTTCGACGAATCTTAACCGATTGCACTGATATCTTCTTATCATCTCTAAGTTTGTGCACGTCGTGCATTACTATCTTCATCACTATCATCCAATACACGCCATTACAACAGTTGTCTGAACGCTCTCTGTTGTATCAGTGCATTTGTCTTAGTAGTGATGATATGACCAAGAGTATGGCTTTGGGCTTCAACATTTGAGTGCCATGCATCAAACAGTCGGCGAATGAGTGAGTGTGTTGCGGTTCTTGTTGTTGTTGTCCTGTTCTGCGCCGTTCGTGTCTGTATTTGATTCATCACTGAAACCATTTGCGAAAATAATAATATCCATTACTGTTCATCGAATGTGTGTTAGTGTTAGTGTGTGTGTGTGTGTGTGTGTGTGTGTGTGTGCTGTTCTGTTGATTGTCGTCATTCGTGTTTTTAACTTGTAAACTCAAAAGTAAAGATAATCAACTTACTAAAGCCTGCTGTAAGTGTAACATCAACACAAACATCAAAACAGCTCCTTCAAAAATCGAAACTGATCAACAACAGATCAATTTACTTTATAAAATCAAAGCTATTCTTCTTTTGTTGTTCTCCTTCTTGTTCAGTGTCAAATAAGCTGGAAGAACCTAATCAACCAAATCAAGAATGGATCAAAGTGTTGATGATGATGATGAAGGTTGTAGTGATAGTGGTTCAGATGAGTTAGATCTTAATCCAATGGACGACTATATGAAACACCATCGTGAAACTATTGATACACTCAAGGATATACGACACTTTTATGGTTGTGAGCACTTTGAGCTTATGGACAACATTAAAAGTCTATTAGACTGGTTTCTAGATTACGTGGAAAGCCAGTACCACCCAAATGGAGCTTTTGTGCAAAATCAGAATTTTCACAATGATGATGTGTCGGATATTATGGTTGAACATGCGTGGTTTCGGAGTAATGTTGATTGGTTAAATGATCAAAATGTTAGCACAATGAGTAGATTTAAGTATAGATTAAACAAACTTAAAGACCAACTAGATACCACAATCGACAAACCCATACCCAAATTACCAGCAAAACTATTTAATAAAGTCATGCCCAGTTTTCAAACTCTGTGTACGGAAAAATATCAATCGTACGACGGCCATCTTCAATATCTTTCTACTGAGGATCTAGAAGAAGTAAACGAAACCATGAATGGCATAAACTCATCAGTGTCACATGACCCAACAGGACACGAACAGGCACAAACAAATGAAACTGAATTGGTTACATCCTCGGTCGACAACAACAACCAAAGTCTCAGTTCTCCTCCAAATGAAACAGAGACAGACCAACAACAACAACCTGATCAGCATTTAACTACCGAAAATTTAGTAGAAATGCTAAATCAAATAGAAATCGAATTAAAGGATCATCTTTATGACAAAATTTTTAACATACTTTCAACGAAAATTTTGATTTGTGTTGGAGTGTGTCGGAAAGACAAAATAGTTTCATGTGATTGCACAGCTACTATTATGAGTCGAGTTGAAACGGAGTTTTGGCGAATTATATACAATTTTCAGACAAAATTGGCCAAAACAGCGACTGAAGCCGCCAACCGAAATGTGGCCCAGGCATACCTTGCTGCTTGGATGCTTTATCGGCTAGGAATAGAACTCGAAGATCAAAATGTTCACCGAATCATGCAGAATTTTGTTGAAAATGATCTATTAGTGTTGCAAAATATGTGCGAAATTGAGTTACCACAAGTTGGTGCACTGGTGGATGACGAGGAGACTTTGTTTGATAAAGAATTAATGACAACAACAAACAAATTAACCTACGACTACTATGAAATGTACAACAATGCTAAGAAGCTCATTTCCAATCAGCTTAAAGAACGGGATCTTCAAACTAAGCGATTGGGTGACGATTTTATGATTAGAGAAATTGAACGTTTAACAAGTAATGCTCGTCAGATGTTTCGTAGTTTGACTCAATCTGAGACTGGTCAACCTAAATTGCCACAAGAACAGCAGCCGCAACTAACCAGAGAACTGTCATCTCAACCATTGATCGTCGTGAATGAAGCGTCAGCGAATCATGAGGCGAGTCTAGGCGAGGGCACATCAGCGCACAACTGCAACATAGAACAATTCATGACCATTCACGAACGAGTATCCATCAGCGACAATCAGTATTTGCCAAGAATAATCACCACAGTTGAGCAGATGTACAACAAAGTGTGTTCTATGAAAAGCAAACTTAACTGCAGTGAACTGACAAACAAAATTGTATACCAATCTTTGAAACACGGAATGGATATTAAAAGTGAACTAAAAACATTTGAGGAATTGTGTCGTAATTATTCAGAGAATGATTTGTCTGAACCGACAAGCGACATCGCCCAGAATGCCCAGAAACTTACAATTGATGCTCCTCCACAAGCAACGGTTCAAAATGTCCCTCAAAGACCAAAAAGTTCTAAATTTAACGGACCAAATAAATCACAAAAACGGAAACTTTCATCTGACGATGATGATGACGAAGATGACGATGATGATGACGACGACGACGATGATGATGACGACGACGACGATGATGATGACGACGACGACGATGATGATGATGATGACTTGGACATGAATGTTCAGGTTAAAAATTCAATTCAAGTGTCAAAAAATACAAAATATAAAGTTATCAAGGAGAATTGTCCTTTGGACTGTAATATTCAGTTTGAATTGTCCAAGGACTTAAATGCTCACATGCTAGCCGAACATGACCTTCGACCTCATCGCTGTTTTGCCCCAAATTGCAAGATGAGCTTTAATGAGAATATTCAAATAGGTCTACATCATAAGTTAAAGCATTTTGGATTAAGCGAATTGGTATGTCCAGTTTGTAGCAAGGTTTATGCTACTCAAAGTAGTGCAAATACCCACTATTTTAATGTTCATCGAACCGGTGAATTTCAGTGCACCGCAAACAAATGCACCAATAAGTTTGAAACTCGCAAGCTTGTATATAATCATCTACGCAGACAACATCCAGAAATCTATAAAGCACAGCTGATTAGCTGTCCTCGCTGTGAAAAATCATTTGTAGGTAAAAGCGAATTTGAACGACACATAAAGGTACATCTTGGCATAAAACCATACAGATGCACTTGGGACAAATGCAACTACTGCAATGCTTTTAAATCAAACGTAATAAGGCACATTCGAACGCATTTTGGTAAAGTTAAGCAAAAGAAAAAGCTTAACCAGAATGACTATTTCGAAGTAGATTCGGCTTTGGTGAAACAAATTGCTGCTACTGTTGCTGCTGCTGTGGCTGCTTCTCGACCATCAACATAATCGTATCACTTATCACTTAAAAAGTAATCTCTCTTGTCATGGTCTGAGTTGGCATGATTGACACCACATTGCCATTATATATATGTGAATTATAATTCTATCCGTACTTTTAATTTTTATTATTATTAACCACTATAACTTTACTCATTACTATATTATTCTGTACTGTTTAGTTTTCCAATAAAATTCAATAAAATTTTTTTTTCATTACACGGACATTTGGGCATACTGTCGTCAACACTCATTTGCCACGATCATGTTTAAATGCATTTGCGAGTTGTAACTTGTGCTCTTGCTGCGTCTCTCTCTCTCTCTCTCTCTCTCTCTCTCTTTGTCTCTCTCTCTCTCGCACTCGCACTCGCACTCGCACTCGCACTCGCACTGCACTCGCACTCTCTCTCCCTCTCTCCCTCTCTCCCTCTCTCTCTCTCTCTCTCTCTCTCTCTCTCTCTCTCTCTCTCTTTGTCTCTCTCTCTCTCGCACTCACTTTCTCTCTCTCTTACCCTCTCTTCCTCCCTCTCTCTCTCTGTTTCTCTCTCTCACCCTCTCTCTCTCCCTCCCTCTCTCTCGCACTCACTCTCTCTCTCTTTCTCTCTCTCTCTCTCTCTCTCTCTCCCTCTCTCCCCTCTCTCTCCCTCTCTCCCTCTCTCCCTCTCTCCCTCTCTCCCTCTCTCCCTCTCTCCCTCTCTCCCTCTCTCCCTCTCTCTCTCTGTTTCTCTCTCTCACCCTCTCTCTCTCCCTCCCTCTCTCTCGCACTCACTCTCTCTCTCTTTCTCTCTCTCTCTCTCTCTCTCTCTCTGCAATAGATATACGCGCTCTGAGCCCAACCAACGGTGATCTGTCCAAAGTAAAGTACATTTTCCCTATACAAAAGTTTCTGTTCATTTAAACTACAAAAAGATATGCTTTACAGAAACAAACATTTGTGTAGGCCTAATATGTCATTGCGCGTCTCGCCCAACGCGAGCTCGTCACCAAATCTTGTTTTGTGTTTGTCCATTCGGTCACCAACGAGCCAAACTGACTGCACACTCTTCGACTTATTTTGTCTACTCTCTCTCTCTCTCCATTCGACATAGACTCGAGCTGCTGCTGTGGCCCCCGACTTGACCTCATGTGAACTTTGACAACTGAACAAAAATGAACAGACCCACTTTATGTTTTACTCATACACATTTCTACTAGAGTGTTTGGACTCTACAGAATGGTCTTTTCAAGACAAATTCATTGGTATCGATTATTAGGTTGTAGATTGAGAATTGGATGAGATAGTGCCGATAGGTTCTCTCCTGTCAAATCAAATGTTTTATGGCCGGATGGGCAGCTAGACAGTGAGCGCGGTGGTGGTCGCACCGTTCTGTTCAGTTGCAGCTTCATTGACATATGGCTCGCAGACTCGCGACTCGTAGTTTTCGTGCCAGCGGGAGTAGCAGATGTTCGAAAGCTGAACTTCACTTGAGAAGCGGGAGAGAAGAACACATGTGGACATTTCCGTTTGTCATTATCGTGGCCGGTGGCATTGAGGGGACTTTGTTCGGTGAGAGGAGGGTGGCTCGACTCAGCGTCACTCGAGTCGACTGGAGCATGAACAACCAAACGGGAGAAAATATCGTAACTTAAACTCGTAGCACATCTTCGTGTGCTATTCCCGTCCAAGGGGAAAGAATCGCTCGACCACCACGCCTCACTGACCAATGATGGCTATCAGATTGAAACTGGACACTGGCAGCCCCCTCAAACTTAGATTGAACTCACAATTCAAACTCATTGACAGTCGCACTCATTCTTGTGTAGTATAGTTTTGTGGTTGTTATATTATTCCATAATTTAATAATCATTATATTTATCAGTTTTACAACTGACCAATGTGCCTAATGTGGAGCCATTCTAGTGGAATGCTAATGGCACTGTGCGGACTCACCCAACAACTCTACCTTGTACTTGCGGGCTTTAATTATTGCTCAGGTGTGGTTGTGTGCGCTTGTCCGTTGGGGTTCTTGTTGAATTATGTCTTTGTACGCTCACATTCAACAGTTCGACTCGAGTTGACATGGTCCCTATGTGCTTTTTTCCTAATAGAAAGTATTATTGTTCGTGTCGATCGTCAATTGCGTGAATCGTTGTCAAGCCAGTACATGATTTTGTTTGCATGTGTGTGTGTGTTCCATTACAGCTATTATCAAATTACTAAATTATGGATTGACTACTACTACGGCACTCGTAAGTTTATCATGATTTTAACTTTTTAAATTCGTTTAATCAAAGGCATCGATCATTTTTTAAGTTGGTTTGTTGTTGTTTTTTGCTCTCTCTCCCTCTCTCTCTCTCTCTCTCTCTCTCTCTCTCCCTCTCTCTCTCTCCCCCTCTCGCTCTCTCTCCCTCTCGCTCTCTCTCCCTCTCGCTCCCTCTCCCTCTCGCTCCCTCTCCCTCTCTCTCTCCCTCTTTCTCTCTCTCCCCTCTCGCTCTCTCTCCCTCTCGCTCTCTCTCCCTCTCTCTCTCTCTCTCTCCCTCTCGCTCTCTCTCCCTCTCGCTCTCTCTCCCTCTCTCTCCCTCTCCCTCTCTCTCTCTCCCTCTCTCCATATCCCTCCTTCCCTCTCAATATCTCTCTCTCTCTCTCTCTCTCTCTCTCTCCCTCTCTCTCTCTCCCTCTCTCTCTCTCTCTCTCTCTCTCTCTCTCTCTCTCTGTCTTCGTGTATTAATCAGCTCGTCCTGGTTTTATGTCTTATCCCTCATTCAGACTTCATGCAATCCGAAATCATCACGATCCATCACTCTCGGTACTCTTTCTCAACTTACGTCGGTACGAATTTGTACTCACCTTCGAAAATTAATTCTCCGTTTTTCCAGTTCAGTTCTAACGTAACCCATCGTCCACAATCTCCTTATCTCCCACTAATAAACCAGACTTTGAAGGTAGGTTATTACTTCACCTGTGCAATCATCATCGCTTTGTTGTTTGTGTTTATATTGTTCTGTTTTCTTCTCCCTATTAAGACATGCTCAAAGAATACACGGATTTCCAACAGGAGCCGCTGATCGAAATGGTTTCAAAGTGCTCATTCCGTCATGGCGCGCCACCTGTAGACAGGTTTTTATAATTCAGTCGCTCAGAAGCCTACATACTCTTCTAAAGTCACCTTTTACCATCAAATACTCTAAATCAGTTGAATGTATATGAGTTCTAAATGCAGCAGATTATGATTCTCACTAGATGTAATGGAGTTTGTATTTTCTTAATAAAATCGGATTGACCTATACTGTGGGGAGCTGTACTTTTATCTTATCTGATGCAATTCTAAGCAAATTCACCTCATTAACTAATTGGTAACTATTCGTTGATTGTATATTCTTTCAAACACTAATAATCTCATTTATCGTTCAACAGTTTCAAAACTAGCCTTCTTTCATTCCGATGTCATACTGAGACAAGGACATGTGTGACAAAGGGTGCAATCAAAGCTGTACGAGACATCAAGTAGGATCATACCAAGTCTCGTCCGTGTTCGATTTGTGCAAGAACTGTAGAAACTTTGGAATGAATGTTCATTATTGTGTATTCAATTGGTTTGGTTCGTTATGACTATCTGCGCTGGGATGCAAAGTTGACTGGCTTCCATTTGTGTAATGATCAGAGGTGATAAGATGTATGACTCAACTAATTAGATCGAATTGATCGTGTACTACGTATGGCATCAAATAGTAAAGATGCCTTAAACACATTGAACAGTGTCCGAGGTTTGCCAACTTGACTATTAGCTTGTTCTTGGATGATTCATTTTAGTTGCGGTTGTTGTTGTTGCCTCGTTTGCATGAGAAGAAGACGAAATCGACTATGCCATCACCCTACAGGTTTGTGTCAATGTCCATCTTTGCCCAATTACCTGACTTTTTTGCTTTGTATATCACAGGTTTCATACATCTGGCACTACTTATGCTCCTGCAAAACTAATCTCAATGAGAAATGTTTGTTCGAGTGAATCATACATTGGGGAAATGTTGTCAGGATTTGTGTGCACCATGATCTCATGCAAACCTTCTCGCTCAAATTGACTCGCGTCTGTTAGTTCTAGATGCTGGTAGCTCAATTGGGAGTTACACTCTAGTTAATTTTGTCTAATAATCCCTACTTCGTGTACTTCAATGTATGTCTCACCTCCAGTCAAATCGTTCGTTCACTTTATTGATGGCAGTTTATGAAAAGTTGTACGAATTTGGACAATGGAAGTTGCCATTTGAGATTAACCCAGACAAGAACGCACTGCTGCATATCGTCCATCATAGTATCATAGCAAATTACTAAAAATCCCTTAAATTTCATTCTAAATTACAAAATAACCCGAATCCCGAACTAACGCTACCCGAATTAACGCGAGTCCACTGTATTGCGGTGACTTGTTGCCAATCTCTTTTGCACTTTCTATCTTCCATTCGTCGTTCGCACATCTGTAGATAGTGAGTGTGAGTGAGGGTATAGATAGTGTGTGTAAATGTGTGAGTGTTTGAGTGAATGTGAGCTAAGGTCAATGACTTGTACTTGTTCACTTACACCCATACCCCCCATTCTCTTCTAACAGTAAAGACTAGACTAAAATGTGAGATCGCACGCCATCACTCTACTTTGTACCGCACATCAATATCAGCCGAGTGCAAGTCCCATCCTCCTCCCACACATATCTCTCCCCAGTCGCGCACCAAACCCACGTAGACTGCTTGTCGCCGTTGTCCGTTATCTCTCTTGCCCGTTCATTGTGACTTTGTCTCTCGGCAATCACAGTCGCATCTTTCCAGCCCGAAAGCAAGCCACAACTGCGCCATTCGAGATGAGTCACACTAAGTAGTGTTAGTGATTTGACTTGTCCCGTGCCGCATACATTGCTCGATTGTCATCTCATACGGCCACCATCATTCGGACTCTCCACACAACGTAGCTGTTGCTACCAAGTTCTCTTTTCACTGCTCATATGTTGTGTATGTTGATGTGAACACGTGTCTTGGTGCTATTCACTCGCGCGTCTCTGTTCCCCAAGTGTCTGTTCTCTCCACCTTGTCATCGCGGCCACTCACTCAATTCACATCTCGAAAACTTTCATCTGACGTATCTGTAAGTGGAATGCATTTACACAGTGCAGACACTCACCACACACATGATGTCTTTGATTCCCCTCACGGTACTTGACCATGTACAGTCAAACACTCTCACTAAGCGAATTCGTATATGTAATTCTATTTATGTTTGGCTTGTCAGATGTTCGCCAGATATCTTTCTAGCTTCTTCATGGGTTGAATGTAACGCTAATGTCACCAGTCCGTTCAAGAGATACAGTCCACTTGGAGTGAAACGGCAATTTGAGCCCAATTGAGCGACACATTAGTCTATTCTTAGATTGACCCGAACGGGGGACAGTTAGCAGCACAGAAAGTTAAGGCATAACCCCATGACTCTCCTAGGTCAATTTGACCTCACTTAACCCTCAAAGTCGTTACCATAATTCTATTGACCATCGACTAATGCAAATTGTCTAATTTGAACTATTCCTGATTTAATTAGAAATAGTTAACCCCCAAAGTCGTACTTGGGTCAATTTGACCTCACTTAACCCTCAAAGTTGTTACCATAACTCTATGGACCATCGACTAATTCAAATTGCCTAGTTTGATATATTCTCGATTTAATTAGAAATAGTTAACCCCCCAAAGTCGTACTTGGATCAATTTGAGCTCACTTAACCCATAAAGTCGTTACCATGATTCTATTGACCATCGACTAATTCAAATTGCCCGGTTTGATGTATTCTTGATTTAATTGAAATTAATTAACCCCATGACTCTCCTTGGTAAATTTGACCTCACTTAACCCTTAAAGTCGTTACCGGAATTCTATTGACCATCGACTAATTCAAATTGCCTAGTTTGAAGTATTCCAGTTTTAATTGAACTTAATTAACCCCATGACTCTCCTTGGTCAATTTGATCTCACTTAACCCTTAAAGTCGTTACCGGCATTCTATTGACCATCGACTAATTCCAATTGCATAGTTTGAAGTATTCCAGTTTTAATTGAACTTAATTAACCCTATGAATCTCCTTGGTCAATTTGACCTCACTTAACCCTTAAAGTCGTTACCGGCATTCTATTGACCATCGACTAATTCCAATTGCATAGTTTGAAGTATTCCAGTTTTAATTGATCTTAATTAACCCTATGAATCTCCTTGGTCAATTTGACCTCACTTAACCCTTAAAGTCGTTACCATGATTCTATTGACCATCGACTAATTCAAATTGCCCGGTTTGATGTATTCTTGATTTAATTGAACTTAATTAACCCCATGAATCTCCTTGGTCAATTTGATCTCACTTAACCCTTAAAGTCGTTACCGGAATTCTATTGACCATCGACTAATTCAAATTGACTAGTTTGAAGTATTCCAGTTTTAATTGAACTTAATTAACCCCATGACTCTCCTTGGTCAATTTGATCTCACTTAACCCTTAAAGTCGTTACCGGCATTCTATTGACCATCGACTAATTCCAATTGCATAGTTTGAAGTATTCCAGTTTTAATTGAACTTAATTAACCCCATGACTCTCCTTGGTCAATTTGACCTCACTTAACCCTTAAAGTCGTTACCGGCATTCTATTGACCATCGACTAATTCCAATTGCATAGTTTGAAGTATTCCAGTTTTAATTGAACTTAATTAACCCCCATGAATCTCCTTGGTCAATTTGACCTCACTTAACCCTTAAAGTCGTTACCGGCGTTCTATTGACCATCGACTAATTCAAATTGCCTAGTTTGAAGTATTCCAGTTTTAATTGAACTTAATTAACCCCATGACTCTCCTTGGTCAATTTGATCTCACTTAACCCCTTAAAGTCGTTACCGGCATTCTATTGACCATCGACTAATTCCAATTGCATAGTTTGAAGTATTCCAGTTTTAATTGAACTTAATTAACCCTATGAATCTCCTTGGTCAATTTGACCTCACTTAACCCTTAAAGTCGTTACCGGCATTCTATTGACCATCGACTAATTCCAATTGCATAGTTTGAAGTATTCCAGTTTTAATTGATCTTAATTAACCCTATGAATCTCCTTGGTCAATTTGACCTCACTTAACCCTTAAAGTCGTTACCATGATTCTATTGACCATCGACTAATTCAAATTGCCCGGTTTGATGTATTCTTGATTTAATTGAACTTAATTAACCCCATGAATCTCCTTGGTCAATTTGATCTCACTTAACCCTTAAAGTCGTTACCGGAATTCTATTGACCATCGACTAATTCAAATTGACTAGTTTGAAGTATTCCAGTTTTTTAATTGAACTTAATTAACCCCATGACTCTCCTTGGTCAATTTGATCTCACTTAACCCTTAAAGTCGTTACCGGCATTCTATTGACCATCGACTAATTCCAATTGCATAGTTTGAAGTATTCCAGTTTTAATTGAACTTAATTAACCCCATGACTCTCCTTGGTCAATTTGACCTCACTTAACCCTTAAAGTCGTTACCGGCATTCTATTGACCATCGACTAATTCCAATTGCATAGTTTGAAGTATTCCAGTTTTAATTGAACTTAATTAACCCCATGAATCTCCTTGGTCAATTTGACCTCACTTAACCCTTAAAGTCGTTACCGGCGTTCTATTGACCATCGACTAATTCCAATTGCATAGTTTGAAGTATTCCAGTTTTAATTGAACTTAATTAACCCCATGAATCTCCTTGGTCAATTTGACCTCACTTAACCCTTAAAGTCGTTACCGGCATTCTATTGACCATCGACTAATTCCAATTGCATAGTTTGAAGTATTCCAGTTTTAATTGAACTTAATTAACCCCATGAATCTCCTTGGTCAATTTGACCTCACTTAACCCTTAAAGTCGTTACCGGCATTCTATTGACCATCGACTAATTCCAATTGCATAGTTTGAAGTATTCCAGTTTTAATTAAACTTAATTAACCCTATGTATCTCCTTGGTCAATTTGACCTCACTTAACCCTTAAAGTCGTTACCGGCATTCTATTGACCATCGACTAATTCCAATTGCATAGTTTGAAGTATTCCAGTTTTAATTGAACTTAATTAACCCTATGAATCTCCTTGGTCAATTTGACCTCACTTAACCCTTAAAGTCGTTACCGGCATTCTATTGACCATCGACTAATTCCAATTTCCTAGTTTGAAGTATTCCAGTTTTAATTGAAATTAATTAACCCCATGACTCTCCTTGGTCAATTTGACCTCACTTAACCCTTAAAGTCGTTACCGGCATTCTATTGACCATCGACTAATTCCAATTGCATAGTTTGAAGTATTCCAGTTTTAATTGAACTTAATTAACCCCATGAATCTCCTTGGTCAATTTGACCTCACTTAACCCTTAAAGTCGTTACCGGCATTCTATTGACCATCGACTAATTCCAATTGCATAGTTTGAAGTATTCCAGTTTTAATTGAACTTAATTAACCCTATGAATCTCCTTGGTCAATTTGACCTCACTTAACCCTTAAAGTCGTTACCGGCATTCTATTGACCATCGACTAATTCCAATTTCCTAGTTTGAAGTATTCCAGTTTTAATTGAAATTAATTAACCCCATGACTCTCCTTGGTCAATTTGACCTCACTTAACCCTTAAAGTCGTTACCGGCATTCTATTGACCATCGACTAATTCCAATTGCATAGTTTGAAGTATTCCAGTTTTAATTGAACTTAATTAACCCCATGAATCTCCTTGGTCAATTTGACCTCACTTAACCCTTAAAGTCGTTACCGGCATTCTATTGACCATCGACTAATTCCAATTGCATAGTTTGAAGTATTCCAGTTTTAATTAAACTTAATTAACCCTATGTATCTCCTTGGTCAATTTGACCTCACTTAACCCTTAAAGTCGTTACCGGCATTCTATTGACCATCGACTAATTCCAATTGCATAGTTTGAAGTATTCCAGTTTTAATTGAACTTAATTAACCCTATGAATCTCCTTGGTCAATTTGACCTCACTTAACCCTTAAAGTCGTTACCGGCATTCTATTGACCATCGACTAATTCCAATTTCCTAGTTTGAAGTATTCCAGTTTTAATTGAAATTAATTAACCCCATGACTCTCCTTTGTCAATTTGACCTCACTTAACCCTTAAAGTCGTTACCGGCATTCTATTGACACTCGACAGATTCCAATTTCCTAGTTTGATATATTCTTGATTTAATTAGAAATTAATTAACCCCATGACTCTCCTTGGTCAATTTGAGCACATTTAACCCCTTAAAGTCGTTACCATAATTCTATTGACCATCGACTAAATCAAATTGCTTAATTTGAAGTATTCCAGTTTTAATTGAAATTAATTAACCCCATGACTCTCCTGGGCCAATTTGACTTCACTTAACCCTCAAAGTCGTTACCATGATTCTATTGACCATCGACTAATTCAATTTGTCTAATTTGATGTATTCCTGATTTAATTAGAAATAATTAACCCCAAAGTCGTACACTGATTACAGTTATCAGTGATTACTTCTTTATTATATTAATATATTTCATCAATATATTAAAGTAATATATATATATATGTGTGTGCAAGTGGCGACCTCTCTGGCCGCTTGTGAATTTTAATTTGTTAGTTGTTATGACCCAAACTTTGTAAACGGCCCTTAAGTTCAATCCAACTACACACACACACACACACAATACCTTTTGCCTGTGCAGCTTGCTCACCTGTGGTGCCCTTTTTTCTTGCCTCTGCTGTAATCTGCCTCTATTTCTACCTCTCCCCTCTCCCCTCAAAACACGTGGATTGAAAATTCCTTTTCCTTTTCCTCACATTCAGTCTACAGTCCTCACCTGTACTGATCGTTTTCCTACTAAAGTGAAACTTGAATTTTTTTGTCTTGTTCTTTCGTTCATTGTTCTTGTATTCCTGATAAAGAATCCTTTTCTCATTAATCTCCACATTTTCTGGAAAATTCACCTTGATCGCCACATGATTGCCTTTCCTTGGCAGCCCGAACCTCGAACAATCGTTGATTCCGTAATTTTCTGATTTTTACAGAATTAGTCAGATCATCATCAAACTCTTCCACTCGTTACTGAATAAATTCAGCGCATCTGTTCATCAATTTGCCCTAACATACCACTCGTTAATATCTTGTGCTAAGTTTAATCTACAAACACCTTTTCTTTAACGCCCATCATTTGTCTGAACACATCTCCTAGATCAGTACTTCACCAAACAGTGACTCATCTAATAAATCGGTAAGGAAGCATATTAAACCAACACATACCATGAGCGCCGACACACATTATTGGCTATTATTTATGAATCGTTTCGTGATAAAATCAAATGCAACATACTTTCGTTTTCAGAAATGAAATACTTTATTAAATATTAGTGTACTTTTTTGTCACTAGGTGGATACCGTCCACAAACTAGTCAAACCCATGATGATGTTGCCTTTCGTTGTATTTGTAATCATAGGAGCAACTTGTGCAAATCAGTTGATTTGATGGTGAAACCAAAATGGTTCATAGGGTTATCGTTCCAAAATTAGCAGATCGGGCTCATATCCAAAATTGATTTTCGGGAATGATCCCAAGTAGGCTGTTTGTTCATATCCAACAGTTGGGTTACTGGTTCTAATCCACCAATTGGGTTACTGGTTTTTATACACCAATTGGGTTACTGGTCCACATTTCCCAATAGGGTTACTGGTTCCTATACACCAATTGGGTTACTGGTCCACATTCCCCAATTGGGTTACTGGTCCACATTCCCCAATTGGGTTACTGGTCCACATTCCCCAATTGGGTTACTGGTTCATGTCCAACAATTGGGTTCCTGGTTCATGTCCAACAATTGGGTTCCTGGTTCATGTCCAACAATTGGGTTCCTGGTTCATGTCCAACAATTGGGTTGCTGGTTCATGTCCAACAATTGGGTTTCTGGTTTATGTCCAATAATTGGGTTGCTGGTTCATGTCCAACAATTGGGTTGCTGGTTCATGTTCACCACTTGGGTTGCTGGTTCATGTCCATCAATTGGGTTACTGGTTCATGTTCACCACTTGGGTTGCTGGTTCATGTCCATCAATTGGGTTACTGGTTCATGTTCACCACTTGGGTTGCTGGTTCATGTCCATCAATTGGGTTGCTGGTTCATGTCCAACAATTGGGATGCTGGTTCATGTTCACCACTTGGGTTGCTGGTTCATGTCCAACAATTGGGTTGCTGGTTCATGTTCACCACATGGGTTGCTGGTTCATGTTCACCACATGGGTTGCTGGTTCATGTCCATCAATTGGGTTCCTGGTTCATGTTCACCACTTGGGTTACTGGTTCATGTTCACCACTTGGGTTGCTGGTTCATGTCCATCAATTGGGTTACTGGTTCATGTCCACCAATTGGGTTCCTGGTTCATGTCCATCGATTGGGTTACTGGTTTATGTCCACCAATTAGGTTCCTGGTTCATGTCCAACAATTGGGTAACTGGTTCATGTTCACCAATTAGGTTACTGGTTCATGTCCATCGATTGGGTTACTGGTTCATGTCCAACAATTGGGTTACTGGTTCTTGTCCAACAATTGGGTTACTGGTTCATGTCCACCACTTGGGTTGCTGGTTCATGTTCACCACTTGGATTGCTGGTTCATGTCCATCAATTGGGTTGCTGGTTCTTGTCCAACAATTGGGTTACTGGTTCATGTCCACCACTTGGGTTACTGGTTCATGTCCATCAATTGGGTTCCTGGTTCTTGTCCAACAATTGGGTTACTGGTTCATGTTCACCACTTGGGTTACTGGTTCATGTCCAACAATTGGGTAACTGGTTCATGTTCACCAATTAGGTTACTGGTTCATGTCCATCGATTGGGTTACTGGTTCATGTCCACCAATTGGGTTCCTGGTTCATGTCCAACAATTGGGTAACTGGTTCATGTTCACCAATTAGGTTACTGGTTCATGTCCATCGATTGGGTTACTGGTTCATGTCCACCAATTGGGTTCCTGGTTCATGTCCAACAATTGGGTAACTGGTTCATGTTCACCAATTAGGTTACTGGTTCATGTCCATCAATTGGGTTACTTGTTCATGTCCACCAATTGGGTTACTGGTTCATGTTCACCACTTGGGTTGCTGGTTCATGTTCACCACTTGGGTTGCTGGTTCTTGTCCAACAATTGGGTTACTGGTTCATGTCCACCACTTGGGTTGCTGGTTCATGTTCACCACTTGGGTTGCTGGTTCATGTCCATCAATTGGGTTGCTGGTTCTTATCCACCAATTGAGTTGCTGGTCCTGGTCCGCCAATTTGGTTGCTGGTTCTAATCCACCAATTGGGTTACTGGTTCTTATCCACCATGTGGGTTGATGACCGCTGCTGGATTCGCAACCCTTGACATCCGATTCATTATTTGGAAAATGAACCAGGACCACCGTTTTGGGAAAGAATCCGAACAACCATTTTGTGGATACGAACTTGAATCTCCATTTTGTGGATTAACGCAATCCGGCATTTTGAGAACGATATATTTCGTCATTATCACCATTATTTTTATCGAGTTTCGCTCGTTTCTGATATATTGCAGAGATACAAAGAAAAACAACATTAGTTGACATTTGTTTGACATGTGTGTGGACTGTAGCCACCTAGTGGAAAAATGTACACTATTCTCAATGACTAAATGAGTAGGATTTCTGTTTGGAACGCCATAACTCAGACCAAACCACCATATGGTTCCGAACTTTTTGCAATATAATAGCTTTTGTGATAGGATTTCTGAATTTTTGGATCCGGTTTTTTGCATTCTGCCGAAACCCGCAAACCGACCCGTGTGCTTTCAATACCTTACAAAAGCTTACAAGCGATTAACTATTGATCATTGGGCACCATAGGTGCTTGACCCAAAAATGGGTTCATTTGTCAATTACACACATTTCAAGAGAACCACAATAGGTAGTCGTTAAAATAGGCATGAATAGTTTAAAGAGCGAACGAACAAACTCACCCCCGAACGAAACGAGGTTGTGAGTTTGTGAGTGATCGACTCCTCTGGTGCCACTTGATAGGAAAAAGGCTTTTATTGAGGATTGCGTCCATACGGTTCAATGGATCGAACTGAAAATTTTACTAAAAATTCTGATATGTGTGTCGACGACTTGGTTAAAATTTGAGCAGATAATGTCAAAGGTGACGTGAAATAAAAATTAATTATTGATATTTTCGATAGATCTGTGTTGAGGAATGAGTTGACGTGTGTGCCTGTCGCACTGTGATGACTCATCAATGAATGAACTGGTGTTTGAAGAAATGGTCAATACAAACATAGGCCTCATAGTCTAATGCTCCCAAAAATTTGCTGTTTTGTTAAATTAATTAAAACTTTTTAATAACCACTCAATTATTTTTTATTTTTACAGAATTTTTCAATTTCTTGTTATCTTCATCGTGTTTTTGTGATTTGTGTAGTGTTGTGTTTGTGTTTATATCATCTTTCAATCATCGTCAAATCTTAAGTGCTCGTCCTTGGTCATCGTTGTTTGTCTCCTGATTAATGATTAATTCATTAAGCCAATCCAAAACGTCTGCATCGGTCACACATTTGCCACTAATCACGCTACGCTTCCAACTCTTAATCCAACTTTTAGTCCAATTGATCATTACTAAAAATACTAATAAACCAAACTCAAATTGTTTCACTAACCGTTTTTGTGATTTTGCTTCCATTTTCTACTGATCGAATGTAAGTTGTCTTGATCTTTTCATAAACTTGCTTTTCCCGTACTCTTGCTTAAATTGCTTATCACCTATGGGTGCACTAAAGTAGTAGCGCTTAAGAACAAAACTAACCAGGGCACTGCACACACGGCTTAACTAAAAATATGACGCACATTATTGACACATTCGGCTCAATACGAGATCGCAATCTCGTAATGTCGTTCAATGAGGAACACACAAACGATTGGCCAAGCAAGCAAAGAAAAGATGTTTGATAGATTTGGACTGCAAACATAGTCGAAATGTATGGTAATGTGAAATTGTCCAAAGAGTTTGCGATGTTAGATTAGAGTTGTAGATAGAGTCTAATGAAGAAATATTGAACAACGATATTTAATCATGTTTTTCAATCCTTTAATAACAACAGAAAAATGAAAGCCGCACGAGCACGTGATTCTGAGTCGTACTCACCCAATAAGAAGTGTAAAAAGGCTACGGAATTGTCTAAGAGTCCAAATCCAATTCCAAATCCAGTTCAACAACATGTGAACACTGTGGATTTAGACGAATCGGTTCAATTCCTAGGTTCACAAATTGAGCCTGCCGAATTTGTTGAACCACAAACGGAGGTTATACCTCTTATAAAATTAGTTGAAGGAGATGTGGTCTCTCAAGACGAAAACACTGAATGTATGTGTCGCCTAATTAGTTGCAAAATAAATTTACATAATTTAATTAAAACTTGACTATTATAGACCAAATTGTGGAACAAGTTGGCAGAGGTGGATTTGGTGTTGTCTACAAAGTTACCCAAGTGGGAACGTAAGCATTTTTTAATGGGACCATACATTAATTGAGCGATTAATTTATCACTCAATTAATGTATGGTCCCATTTTGCGTAAATGAACACTATGTAATCCAAATGATATATACAGGGATAAAGTTCTGGCACTCAAGTTTATGACTAAAAATCAAGATAGTAGAATGGAAATTACTCACATGGAACTCCTTAATACATATATAGGAGAGAACAATCACGTGGATTGGTATGATTTTGTTGTCACAAATACGTTCCATTGTTCATTGAATTGTTTTTTTAGTTTTCTGAATCAAATTCTGTTTAATTTTGAGTACAAAAATCACGATTGCATGGTATTCAATCTCCTTGGAAAATCGCTTTTTGATTTCATGGTAAATTTATTCAAATTAGAAAGTGAGAATTTTCGTTTATAATTTTATAATTTTCCACACAGTACAATGAACGAGAATTGACATACACAATGGACGAAACTAAAGTAATTGTCTGGCAATTAGTACAGGCTTTACAATGTGAGTGTTCTCGGTGTTTCTGTTTTTGCACAAATTTCTAATGACAAAATAATTTGACATATTTGATCTTTGTACAGTTCTGAGAAGTCAGAATGTGGTCCATGCAGACATAAAGCTTCCAAATGTGGTTTTCGCACTCCAAATATGGATGGATTTAGAATCAAGTTGATTGATTTCGGTCTTTCATATTTTGGAGAAAGTGATCCGAAGGCCCAAAAGCTTGCCAGTGGAACGTTAGATTACTTTGCGCCTGAAGTTATTCTCGGTGAATGGCTTTGGGAACGTGACATGTGGAGCTTGGGAATATTAACCTATGCACTCTACACCAGCAACCTATTGTTCGCTTTTAATGAACAAGAATTTGCAAACATTTATCCTTCTGATCAATATTATAAGTCTGTAATCCAACAAACTCAACACCTAGCAATGATTGAGGCACTGCTTGGTCGGTTTGAATCAAAAAACTTCTTCAAAATGTAAGTTTGTTTGATTTGGTGGTTTGTATAACAATTAATTAACTCGAAACAACTTGTTTTGTAGGGAATGTGAACAATTCGAATATTTGAAGAATGATGAATCCTTTTTTCAGAAGTTTCTTTCCAAATTGAGACCGATTCAACAGACTAAAGAACAGGTATTCAATGATATGGGCATGGAAGATCGTCGACAGTTGTTTGACTTTGTCCTGCAATGTCTGGTCATTGATCCTAGTGAAAGACTGATGCCGGAGAATGCAAATGTGACTCCATTCTTGGCTGGTGTTGACCAAGATAGCTTTGATATAGTGGAAAAGTGCAACAACGAATTGGTTCAATCAGTATCGAAAGTGATTTCTCAACCAGTTTGCGAAATAGCAACAACTTGCAGCACAAGAACGATCCAACTAGACGATTCTATTGAAGACCACCAATTCAGTGTGCCTGCAAACTTGAATCAGAATGTTGTCCAAAGCTTTGCAATTGAGGAGACTTCTCCAGAACTACCTTCATTGAGTTCGAGTGAGTCCATCCAGTTTCTAGGTGAGATTGAACTTAAAAATGCGAACGAAGCTCAGGTGCCTGAGTTTGTGTCTACCCAGTCAGCCAACAACCAAATCAACATCATCATCAACACCACTTACACCAACAGCAACACCAACAGCAACACCAACAGCAACACCAACACCAACACCAACACCAACAGCAACACCAACAGCAACACCAACAGCAACACCAACAGCAACACCAACAGCAACACCAACAGCAACACCACCACCAACAATCTCAACATGATCAGCCATGTCAACCATAACAACTTCAACATGAACACCAATACCAATCTCAACAATGAACTCAACCAGAACAGACAAGACAACGTCTACAATGAAAACACAACTAATGACGATCTTGTTGACGAACTGGTTCAAATGCTGGTTCGAATTACTGATTTGGATATGAACAATTTTGATTTCGAAAAATTCTTCCAAGCATTTTTCCCATCCCAAATTACGGCTTGTACACCAGTGATGCGAGAAGCGGACAAGCACGGGAAAACAATTCCACAACGTGTTGCTCTGGTTGAGCAGGCTCAACAGTTTTGTGAAGCAAAACCGGGTGAAGAAGCACAACGGGTTAAAAAAGGCGAACCCTCAATCATATACAGAACTGGTGACATTGTGATCGCAAAAGTTGATGGTTACCCATACTGGCCCGCAATTGTGCTAATTGATCCAGATGATAAAAGCAATCACAAAAACAAATTTACCAAGTCTATGGTAAATGGAACACGCTTTTATTATCTTCAATTTATTGGACCCCTTTTGCTCCAAGCCTGGACGCCGAATAAGGATGTCAAATGTAAATACACAGGCTGGTTGGAGTACACAAAAGACTTGAAGTCAAAAGAGTTTGACCGAATTCGTGATCTCCCATTGCAATTGGATGACAAAATCAGAAAGATGATCGAATTGCGAGACACATACATGCCTAGACCGACTGATGAGTCATTGATCGAAAGCAGGCTCTTGATCCAAGATTGGTTGGATTCATTAAAAGAAGCGGAAGGCGCGCTTCAGCTGACAAAAGAGCAGAGAATTGAAGCTCTAACACACGATTATGTTGAGAAGTACAGTGAAGCAGGTAAGTGTTGGTTTGTTTTGTCTTCTTTGCAGTGTCTCATAAAACCATAAATTTAGCCAAACAGGCCTCGGGTTTAGACGCTTTGCGGTTGGCCGTTTTAGAGAAACATTTGCCGAATATACCTTCAAGGCTTGCCTGAATCGCAGTGTCCAATTTGCCGTGTATTTACCTGACGCATCAATAACCGTTTCATCATTTTTTAACATTCAATGACCTTCTCTGCAATATCTTTCCCCTTATTGCCCTACCAATAATCACCCAAGATAATTCATCCATGATTTTTAATAAAAATCTTTATTACCGAGAGAACGGTTGCGAAGTGTGAGTTTAAAGTTAAATGTAAAAAATTTATATATTTTTTATTTATTTTAAATTAATTAAAATAAAATAATCGTTTTTTAAATGTTTTAAGTTGATAAACTATATTTTTTGCTGAATTTCTTAATGTTTAATTAAAAAATAAAAAAAGAATTGCAAGACCACAAATCGAGCTTCGACACACAGGGCAATAACGAACGCTCTATACAACTGCGCCACCTATTACTGTTGCTGTTGCTGTCTGCAGGCCTCGCTTACTGTTTCTATGTTTCGTGAATATTTGCCCCAATTCACATCTACTAACACGAAAGTAAGAGTAAGTTTCGTTCACCGATGCTCACCCCTTCACCCTCCCCTTGTCTTCTTCATCAAATATGAGTGTGTGCTCTAATTGAGTGAGTAGTGAGCACACCACCACTCACTTTACATGACTCATCGACTCCACACACACACACGAGTTGCGCGCGCTATTTTGTATATTACTGACAGCGCACCATGCAACAGACACACTTGTCTCGCATTTGTGCCGTGTGTGAGTGAGGCAGCCCAGTTGAGTGTGTTGAGTGTGTCTCTGTCTGTCTGTCGGTTCGGTCACTTCTTCTTGCCACCAAGCAAACATCAGTTATATCATTCGACTTGTGTGTTTCACTAAGCTAGTGTTTTAGTGATTTGAATTGTTGCTTGCCACATACATTTCATCCGAATTCTCAAACGATCATTACCCGTCACTCCAAAAAGTTCGAACCTGCTAGATCGAAATCATCATCATTTCAAACACAAATTCATCATCATCCTGTTGGTACTGACATTGCCGTACGTTCTGTCTCTCTCTCTCTCTCTCTCTCTCTCTCTCTCTCTCTCTCTCTTCTCACTCTCCTTTCTCTCCTCTTTCTACCTCACCACTCTCACCCTGTGTGCCTATGTGAGATGGTACATTCGGGTGTAGGTTCGTTAGTAGTCTGCTTCGGTTTGTGCTTCCACTTTCACTCGCTCAGCACCATCGCCTTCTCTCTTTCTGCTGCACTGTCTGGTACCATAGCGACCGAAATGCCACTGAGTTCGCGTTCGTTGTGTGTGCTATTGCAATGTATTGTGTGTCTGTACGTTCATCCCCCGAATAGACTTGCACGAGCTAGTTGTGCAATGTAATGTATGTCCTACCTCGACTGTCTATTCCTTGGTGCCTACCATCCGCTCCATCGACATTGGCCTCTGCCACTACTACTTGTACTACTCCAAAATACAATCACCACTCGCACGCTTCTATCCATTCCTTTTACTTTTGGTTTAGTTGTGTGCAGTGTGCTTTTGTGGCTCTCCACTTGTGCGTCTGTCGGTGTCTTTCCTGTCCACGTTCTCCTCTCATTCACTTTGGCAAACTTTACCACCACGACTTGTTGCATTTTCTGTCTTGCTTTATGGTTCACTCATTCACATTTCACCTGTATTCTCATACGTTCATCATCATCACCCATCACTCTCTACAAAATACATTGTCCGGTCCATCCGGACGATCATCATTCTCATGGTGTACACATGTTTCCGTTGTTCTTGCTGGCACTTTCTCTCTCCATCTTTCTATCTCACCTTCCAACCCACTGCACTCAGTGTGCAATTGTGATTTGTCGGTGGCTTTGTTCTTCAGTTTGATTTAGTTTGTGCGTTCATGTTCAGTTACGACACGTCACCATCATCATCACCACCACCGCCTGCCATTTTGCCACGCTGTCTGGTCACCTAGCAACGGTAATGCCATTACTATTGAGTTCACTTTCACTCGTAGTGCACTAGAAAGTGACCAAACGAGTGTCTGTGTGATCTCTACTCACAAAAGACAGAGACGAACTCGCTGTCTAACTCTGCTTGTATAATCAACGTTGACTTGATTCGGGCAAACGCTGTGTGTGCCATGAAATCATAATTCGACCGTTTGCTCGACAACAACTCACAACTGCTTGACACCATCACCCCATCGGGAAAGAGTCTCCAACACTACTACTCTACTTTCTCATCCACTAACACTAAACGCAAGACTCTACCCTTCTCATTGCTCTTCATTTTTGTCTATCTATTGGTCTCGGTGTGCTCGTGTGGTGTGTGCCCGCGCGTCAGTGTCTGTTGTGTGCGCTTTCTCCTCTCATTCGGATACGTTTTCATCATCATCACCACCACCGCTGTTGATGTCTGATTATCGTTTATCCATGCAACTGTTAATAACTAAATTCATCGGAAGTGCCTCATTGGCAATCTCAAATTCTCACCTACCACTCTCACCTGTTTCTCTCCATCTCATCCGTTGAATCATACACATTTGAAGACCCTTCTACTACTTCTTCTACTTTTTGGTGAAGCTTTTCATCTGTCTGATTGGTAAGTGATCTATCATAGCACACACACACTCAAACACGCGCACACACACAACTTTACATGTACAATCCCGTGCATAATAATAATGATTGCTTTAACTAACATTGTCTACTAAGCGAACATCTATTTGTTCGTTGTATGAGATTCGTCTTTTTGATATGATGCAGTTAGCGTCGATTGTTGCGACTAGTTATTTGGTTCACATTGTGAATATTTATCGATACTCTGTGAGTATCTCTTTTCCTATATACTATACTTATACTTAAAGTAGTTTTTTGGTTGGAGAGCACAAATTCTCTCTCTCTCTCTCTCTCTCTCTCTCTCTCTCTCTCCCCTCTCTCTCTCTCTCTCTCTCTCTCTCCCCTCTCTCTCTCTCTCTCTCTCTCTCTCTCTCTCTCTCTCTTTCTCTCTCATTTGAAGGAATTTGGATACAACCATTCGGCTGAATTCAATTTGAGTTGTATATAATTCAGACTGATTGTGTTTCGCTTTGTGACCAGAACGGGCACACATAAAACCAAAAATGCATTCGTTCAATCAACTTTAATCAGAGTAATTAAACGCTGTACACTCGGCACACACAAACGCGGGCGCCAATGCAGCATCATTTAAACCTCAATTTGTTTCTCATTGAAAGTGAAGGTGAGGCTTGATGTGTGTGCGGTTAAAATAGTGTCAGCAAATTGTTCGTTTTAGAACCACTACGCAAACAGCAAGTTTATTAGGCGAAACTAATCGGCTGTTTGTTTCGATCGATTAATGGTCGTTTTGTAGATTCTCTCCGAACAAACAACAAAACACAGTGCACATTTGCTTGGCTACTGCAATCGGTTTATATGAGTGTCTGTGTGTGCAATTAGTTCCCTCGCATGGTGGATTGTATTGCCCGCTCGTTTTGTTATGCAACATTATTTAGTGAAATAGTTCTCCAAATCGGGCAGAAACACAACACAACCATGCACTCTCTCTCTCTCTCTCTCTCTCTCTCTCTCTCTCTCTCTCTCTCTCTCTCTCTCCCTCTCTCTCTCTCTCTCTCTCTCTCTCTCTCTCTCTCTCTCTCTCTCTCTCTCAATCGTGTGATATTATAATTGATCTGTATAGTATTTATCGCGAATATTAGTTGTTTCGGTTGTAATTTTGTCCAATTTCGATCTGTGCAATTCAACATAGCACACACACCAACGCGGGCAAACATTGCAACTTTAGTTTTGCCATTTGTTTCTGTGCATGTGGCCGCTGAATCTCTTATCGCGTGTGTGTGTGTGTGTGTGTGTGTGTGTGTGTGTGTGTGTGTGTGTGTGTGTGTGTGTGTGTGTGTGTGTGTGTGTGTGTGTGTGTGTGTGTGTGTGTGTGTGTGTGTGTGTGTGTGTGTGTGTGTGTGTGTGTGTGTGTGTGTGTGTGAGAGAAAGAGTGGCATATTTGGATGTGCCACCTTGCCTATGGACCAGTCAGTCTGAGTTTCTCAATTATGTGTCTGTGACTGAATGTCTGTGTGTCACTTCTCGAGTGCTAATGGCCATTCTAAGCGGTTAGATTGAGTTGTTAACTCCTCACTTACCTCATTTATGTGCATTTGTTTGTGAGAGACTAATAATAATAAAAGTATTTGCCCGTAAAACACATGACTGTTTGGTGAGTGCCGGTCCTTACCCGTTTACATCATCATCATCATCATCATAATCGCTGTAATCATCATCGTTCTAATCAATCTCATTTAAAACAGACAGACAACTCAATTAGTCAATTTTAATCATGCATCTGTAAGAGGACAAAATATTTCTTCTGTCTCAACATCTTAGAGGCTAAAAAGGGCACACACACACACTGACCACCAAATTGATATACTCGAGTCGACTGTCTCTGACTGTCTCTCTGATGTTTTCGCTACTAATAGGCACATCGGCATTTCTTCGTGATATCTTTTTTTGTGTTTTTGGCAAGTCAAAATTCTCATTCTGTGTTCGCTCCCTGTAACCAAATCGGTTATTATTCATATTTTCTCATGCATTTTTTGTTATGTTATTTGAGAAATTTTGAATCGACGAGTTGAGTCAATGTGGCTGAGTAAATGGTTGAGTTCCAAAACAACTGTATATAAATTTATGTGCCCAATGAACGATACTAACAGTGATAAGGTTATTATTATTATTGTGTTATGCAATTCTCTAGTGGGGACAGAGTTGATCTGTACTCACAATTGTCTAACCTGATCACCGTAAACGAGTGAGTTTATGTTACATTTGACCATGTCTCGTTGTGTCGCTTTACTCCTCACCTCACTCATTTGTGTGCAATTAGTTTAAATATTGTTTTAGTAAAACAAAACTATTGTTCTCCATTATATTATTGCATCACTCCCTGAGCAAACATTTTTATACGGAAAATTGATTTATTTTAATGTTTATGTGTGCTTTCGATTTTTAGACATTCGAAATGAATTCACTCTCGCAACCACCTCTCGATTTTATGAGAACTTGTTCACGAGAGAGTTTGCTTGTTGTTTGGCTTGCGAGCTTTACCAGCTTAGTTTTGAACTTTAGGTAATGAACGAATGAAGAGTTGCTCTTTTGGTGTGTGTTTGCATTTGGTCTATTATGACTTCAATTGTTAGTAATTGTTTCATTTATAATAGAATTCTTTGTCCGTGTAACAAATGATCAACGGCAAGTCACTCATCATCTACATCATCATCATAACACAATACCTAACAGAATTAGTTCTACTACTCGGACAAAGGCACAACTCTATCTATCGTTTTCTCTCTCTCTCTCTCTCTCTCTCTCTCTCTCTCTCTCTCTCTCTCTCTCTCTCTCTCTCTCTCTCTCTCTCTCTCTCTCTCTCTCTCTCTCTCTCTCTCTCTCTCCCTCTCTCTCTCTCTCCCTCTCTCTCTCTCTCTCCCTCTCTCTCTCTCTCTCTCTCTCTCTCTCTCTCTCTCTCTCTCTCTCTCTAAAACTGTACTTTTCTTTGCGCTCTCCTGATTGACTTTTAGTTTGTGTTTTTATGTGTGAAATTATACTACAATGGATTAGTATAAATCATGTATATTCGGATGTGCCACTTTACCAATGGACTTATCAAACTGTGTTTGTCAATTCTGTGTTTTTTGTTAGTTTGTCTTTGTTTGGCTACGGCTGTGAATTGATCCAATTTCAATCAGTGCAATACATCATTGCACACACAAACACAAAGCGAGCCAACTCACTAACTTTTACTTGTCCATTTGTCTCTTTTCAATTTGCCGCTGAATGACTTCTTCTGTCTTGGGTGTTAATTTAAATTTCATTTAAATTTCATTCATTTTACAGTCTTCTAGTGCTTTTCTCGGAACGGAATCGGAACTCATTATAATTTCGGAATAAATACCTCCTGAGTCTGAATCTCCCCCTGTGCTTGTTCTAGTCCAAACAAAAATATCACACTCATGTTGTGTTATTGTCTTGTTCTTGAACATTTGTGTCAATTCATTAGACTGTGCATTTGAGTTATGATCAATCAAACTTGAACTAGTTTATGGCAAATAAATATGTTGACTGTCTGGTTATCTGATTAATCTGGTTAATCTATACTCAACATAATTTGACTTGTTTACCCTAAACGAGTAAATTTATGTGGCTGGTGATGATGCAATTCGTTTTGTGGCTTGCTAATCACCTTCCTCTTTTGTGTGCTATTTGTTTAAATATGGTTTAAATATGGTTCATATTTAGAATAAAAAACTAGTGTTTTCACAAAAATGAATTCACTCGCATTATCGCCTCTCGATTATATGCAATCTTGTGTTCGTGAATTTGGTTGTGTCGTTGTGCGCGCTATTCCCCGGTTTGTCTCGAACTTTGTATTATGAAGTGATAGGCTTGTTCTGTTGGTGTGTGCGTATATTATGCATGTTCTAAGTGACTGTGAATGTTAGTAATTGAATTATAAATATTACAATTATTTGTCTGTATAACACGTGAACTTACAGTGAGTGCACGTCTGTGCCCGCACTCTTCATCATTATTTTCATTATTATCCAAGACAATTATTCAAACAGAAAACGCACTCCAAATGCGAACTTTGCACACAAACAGCAAGTTTATGTTGCGAAACTAAGCGGGGTTTTCAATTATTTGTTGTTTTGTTTAGCTTCTCGAACCGACAAAACCCTATGCATTGCTAAGTCAATCGGATTATATGTGTGTGTCTGTGTGTGCATGTTGTTTGCTAGTATGATGAATTGTTGTGCCCGTTCGTTTAGTTATTGAATATAAAGAACTGAATTCGTATCCAAAATCGGCACAATTCTCTCTCTCTCTCTCTCTCTCTCTCTCTCTCTCTCTCGCTCTCTCTCTCTCTCTCTCTTCTCTCTCTCTCTCTCTCTCTCTCTCTCTCTCTCTCTCTCTCTCTCTCTCTCTCTCTCTCTCTCTCTCTCTCTCTCTCTCTCTCTCTCTCTCTCATACTCACTTTCATACTTTCAATCATCGATTTGTCTGTGTGTGTGTGCACTTGGCCACCCTCAGTGGCCACTGATGTTAAATGCATGCAAACAAGTTGGCACTGCTTTTCACTTCACGGCCCATTGACTCAAGTGTCCATAACTGTCTCATAAATAACCGAATTAATTGTTCGTGTGTCAGCCCGAACGCAAAACTACCTAACTAATTTCACCCTACTCTGTCTGCCAGTACATGCACTTACCGGCCTCCGACCACCCAAAAACAAATCTCCCTATTGAAGATCACACGAGTCGAGTCGAGTTGCTGTTGTGCAACATGTTTTTATTGTCATTATTATCTCAATAGATCACCACTTCAAGCGAACAACAGCAATTGAGCAAACTAAGTGAGGTGTTTTATTGGTCTGTTTGCAAATTGGCCAGAACGTAACAGGGCAAAACGTGAAGGCGAATACGAATGTAAAGACAAACTGTAATTGCGTGGGAGAGTGAACTTAAATATATTTATTACATTCAGTTCAATACTGGGGGACACTTTACTGTTGTCCAATACATTCTACAACAAGGGTACACTTTTATCATTATTAGTTCTCATGAAAAAGATTGTTCTCTGTTTGTGCTGACATGGGAACAGAAATCAATAAGAAAAGTGTACGTTAATACAACTCAATCAAAGAAATGTGAATAGAATCAGTGCTGCACTCAGTGGTTCTGTTGATCAACTTTACTTCGGATGTGAGTTCATTTCTTTTTAGTTTCATTCTGTGTCTGTTTTACACCAAACGACATATCTCACACATGTTTTGTCATTTTCTTGTTGTTGAACACTGTTGTGTCACTTCATTAGACTTTGCATTTACAGTGCGGCCTTAGAATTCCAGACGACTTAGCTTGCCTGACAAAAAGCACTGCTGGAAGGTACAGCACGCAGCACAGCGAAAGCCGCCCGCGCTGTGTCAGGCAGTTGAGTACCTACTGTAAATCTTGATCAATCAAAATTGACCTTGTTTATGGCTAAATAAATCATGTAGTGGTCTGATTTTCTGATTAATCTGGTTAATATGTATTCACAAGTGTCTGACTAAGCGTGTCAGTTTATGTTTCTTGTGATGATGTGACTCGTTGTGTCGCTCGCTTCTTACCTCTCTCAATTGGGTGCAATTTGTTTTACATACAAAACTAGCGTTCTCCATTATCCATTAAAACATCAATCCGTGAGCAAACATTTTTATACGGAAAATTGTTTTTTAATGTCTGTGTTTCGGTTTTTAAACATTTCAAATGAATTAACTCGTGCAATCACCCCTCGATTGTATGAGAACTTGAGAGAGAGAGAGAGAGAGAGTGAGTGAGTGAGAGAAAGAGAGAGCGAGTGAGAGAGAGAGAGAGAGAGAGAGAGAGAGAGAGAGAGAGAGAGAGAGAGAGAGAGTGAGAGGAGAGAGAGACAGAGAGTGAGAGAGAGTGAGAGAGAGTGAGAGAGAGAGAGACAGAGTGAGAGAGAGTGAGAGAGAGAGAGAGAGAGAGAGAGAGAGAGAGAGAGTGAGTGAGAGAGAGAAGAGAGAGAGAGAGAGAGAGAGAGAGAGAGAGAGAGAGAGAGAGAGTGAGTGAGAGAGAGAGAGAGAGAAAGTTTTTTGCTTGGTTTCACCAGGTTTACCAAGTTTGTCTCAAACTTAGCGTAATGAATGTAAAAAATTGCTCTGTTTGTCCGTGCTTGCATTTGGTCTATGTGACTGCAATTGTTAGTAATTGTTTCATATATAATAGAATTATATGTCCAGGTAAAACATTAGCCAACAGTTAGTGACCGTCAGTGCCCCACTCATCATTCCAATCATTATCACAACATAATAGCATAATTAGTTTTACTAATTGGACAGTCGCACAACTTGATCTGTAGTTTTCTCTTTACATCATCATTCGGTAACTAGCCTCGTCGCACTAGTTTATCGAACAAACAATGCTTCGAAACAACAAAATTTTCACTATTTGTAACAAATCGAGACATTTTGAAGGTCCCATTTTTCGTATCAACGCTGCATTCGAATTCACAATTTAAATCTCAATTCAATGAGTGATTGGCTTTCGCTTATTACATTTATCATTTCATTTTGGAGGACAAACTTATTATTAAACGATACCTAATTCCAATATTTTTAAAATTCTTACAGAATACGTCTTACTTCAACTTTGTCTTTTCTTACATCTATCACTGAACTTTATGTGTTGTTGTGTTTGTTTTATCACTGTTCCTTCACTCTAAATGTTTATCATTCATCATCTCCACATTTTTGTTCTTTCTTGGTCATCGTTGTTTGTCTTTTGTCCTCTAAATGCATCACATCTATTCATCAAATCACACCCGCATTGTGTTAATCTTCATCTTTTCTATTTAATCAAACACGATAATTAAGTCATCTTCTTTAATGTGATGTCCCTCATCGGAATGATCATCTAGTTGAGCACTTTACGTAACCGAAACTCATCCACCAATTCGGTAAGTGGCATTATTAAACGCACACACAACGGGCGAACACAATTCGAAACTCGATAGACAGTACTCTTTTTCTTTTCTTTTTTCAACATCATCACTAGCTTGACTAGGATTAATATTCAAAACTAAATATGTTTCTAAATATTTACTACTTTCATTTGCCTATTTGTCTGTGGGTATGTGGATAGTGCACATTATGTGCATGCCTTTGTGCACTGGTTTCATTGTTTGTGATTGCGTATTGCTAGACTTTGATAGACAAATTGCTTGACCTAATGTGCATTTGTGTGTGCAAAAGTCTGTCTGGTTAGTTGTCAAGTGTGCACTTGGCAACCTTCAGTGGCCACGATAGAATTTTGAGTGCATGTAAATAAGTAGATGTTGGCGATTAAATTAGCTCAAATTATATATTGATTTGATTTGTTGTTTTTATTTGTGGGTGTGTTAGAAGTGACTGTAAGTATTCCCAACTAGCACTTACTATTAAATAATGAAATTATTTGTCTGCAAAACACTTGATCGTTCAGTGAGTGCGAAGCGTAGAGACGAGTGTGTGCCTTTACTTGACCTCTTCATCATCATCTTCGTCGTAGTCATCAAAATACTATTCGATCGCTTTTAGACAGACAATTCAATTGGTCAATTCGAACTATGCATCAGTCAAGAGACAAAATATTTGTCAAGTTTCGATTGCTCGAAAGGACGAATACAGACACACAACCACCACAAAATTGATATACTCGATTCAAGTGTGTGTATGTGTCTCTGAACATTTTACATCTTGTGGCCTTTTGCCGTTCTATTACTATACCAATCAGTGAGCATTATGAAGTGAAAGAGTTGTTCTGTTGGTGTAAGCGTTGTCATTCGTCTGCGTCTTCATCGGACTAGTCGATTGTCTTTATGTTTAAATTGTGTTTTTGTATAAAAGTACAAATTCACCATCTGTTTTGTATTTTATCGTTTTGTCAGTGTAATTACTGACTTCATCATCTTTTCAATTTTTTCAGTAAGTCGTTACTTTATCTAGTCAAATTTTGTACGGACAGTTTAGTCGACCTTTCGTTAAGTATCATCTTTTATTTATTATGATTGCACTCTGTCATCTTCTCAGTTATTAATGATATTTTCTAATGCGTTTTTTCTCTTTGTCATTACGAAATGTGCCCAGCAAAACCAGCCATGACAAGTGAGTCGTGTTCACTGTCCAATTTGAAGCCATGTGCATTCGCAAAGTCGGATTCGCAGACATCCTGGTAGACAAACGTGGAGGCGATGTTGTAGAGCAATGGTGAGAGAGGACCCCCTTGCGGAACTGATTTCGCAATTTTGATTGGGTTCGACCGGTGCTTCATAGTTTGGATACGGACCGTGTTGCTGCCCAGTAAAGACATGACAAGCCGCTGAAGGTTTGGTGATACCCCAATAGATGAGAGAGTTTTCTTGAGGTGATTGTGGCCAATCTGATCAAATGCCTTTGATAGATCCAGGAATACAACAACGGCATTAGATTGTTCTAGCTTGGCCTTGCAGAGAGCCTTCTCTATGAGGTAGGTGTTCATGTGACAACCAGGTTTGTCAGTGAATCCGCGTTGATTTTCATTGATGTCCACCTGTTCGCGCAATTTTTTCTCGAGAACCTTTTCGATGATTCTCCGGATGACCGAGTAGATGGTGAGAGGCCGCCAATTGCCAATTTGATTCAAATCCCCCTCCTTGGGCAATAGGCTCATTCGCCCTTCACTGAGTCCAGATGGAACGGTGCCAGTAGCAAGCATGATCTCAATGATCTTTAAGATAATGTCCCCTGCTCTCAGTTTTCGAAGAGTGTGGACCAAAACTTTGTCTGGACCTGGTGATGTGTCGAGACTGATGGCGTGGAGTGCTCGATTCACTTCCTCAATTGTGACGGTGATGTTTTCGCGTACGTTGTTGGGTTGAGGATAGTTTCCGTCTTCGTCTTCAATGTCTTGGCGAGTACAGTGGTTGGGTGTCTCGAACACGTTCTTGAAGTGCTGCTCGAGTTTCTCAATTGGAATTGGACACGATTTGTCCGTGTTGGGTTCGCCATCTGCCATCACCAAGCGTACCGCCTTGCTCCTTTGGGTTTTGTAGAGTCGTTGACATTTCCTCCTTTTGGCATCACCACGACGACGTTGTCTAGCCTTTGTAGAGGCACGCTGAGGGTTTGATGAGCGGGCGTACTGGGTGTCCATCACTTGTTTCGCTCCTTGCTTCCTCAAGCGATAGAAGTGTTGCTCAGGGCTAATTTCGCCAATAATTCTGTCGCTGGCTTTGTCAAAGAATTTCTGCATGTCAGTGGTGATTTGATCGAAAGCATGATAGTCGAATTCATTGTTGTACAGCTCGATGATGATTCGATCGTACATTTGCCTGAATTTGTTGGCTTCTGCTTCTAGATCTTTTTTTCGGGTCGGTAACGGCAATTGTTGTTGTTGGGGGATTGGAATTAATAGTACACGTTCTTCGAGCACGTTGAGCATAATTTTCAGCTCGACGAGCGTTCGCAAGGTCGATGTGTGAGCCAAAATGTGTAGCAAGGCCTCTGTTTGTGTCAAAACTTGCTTTGCACTCATAACAAACGAAACCTTCAGGT
This sequence comes from Rhizoglyphus robini, assembly GCA_023373905.1. Classification (NCBI taxonomy): domain Eukaryota; kingdom Metazoa; phylum Arthropoda; class Arachnida; order Sarcoptiformes; family Acaridae; genus Rhizoglyphus; species Rhizoglyphus robini. Next base: position 151,588 of record JAKIJQ010000257.1, on the reverse strand, counting down.
GGTGGAGGTTGTTGTTCTGCAGCGCTGTTTTGTGATGTCAAACACAGGCTGATGCACAGTAGGGAGATATGACAGATCACAAGTGATGAGGATGATGACAGGATCCCAGGGTGGGAGTTCCTGTGTCCGGTTCACAAATGGAATCCAGGACAAGGTGGTGACTGGCGGAAGGCAGCATGTAAAATGTAAAAATACATGTAAAATTATTACAATTGCGAGCAGGTTCGCAGAGAACACTCAACACTCTATCGAATTGAATACTTTCTGTTGCATACATAATGTTAGCACATTATATTATGCATTTCTCGATTGGAAACAGAAGGCAGTTTGTCACTCACTATCCTTCGCGTTCTACTGATTGAATTTTTGTATGCTTGATAGATTATGTTGCAAGTAATCTTTCGTTGTGTCGGTCACTCCTCACATCCCTCAGTAGCGCGCAATTCTCTTTAAATATAAAATAGAAAAAAAACTGATTTGGTTTTCTAGGATTGTGTAATTTGAATTTTTTAATCTCTGTGTCAAATTAAATTGCATATTATCCGATAACATAACAAATAAATAATAAATCTTTCTTTCTATTAATTTAAGAGATTTTAAATAGTATTTAACTGATACTGTGTCAACCTCTAGTGGGCTACCATTAAAACATTCTGCTATTATATATATTTTTTCTTATTTAACCGAGTTAATATCTTATTCTCATCACATTATCTATAAACCATCATTCTCACATTTTTTAATTTTTGTGATTTCGTTTATATAGGAATTATTAAGAATTCTCGTATTCTTTAATTTCTTACAGAATGCTTTTAACTTTGACTCATTTCATCGCACTTCGATCTTTGAATACATTGTAGTGTTGTGTCGTGTTGCATTTGTGTGAATTCGTGATTATTTAAACAGAACAATGGCCGAATCAGAGAGTGAGTCCGATGGGCGCCAGGAAGAAATTCCTAAGGAGAGGAAAAGGAAATGTCGCAATACACCGCGAATGCATCTTCAATCTCGAAATCGTAATCAACAATATTCAAAACGTTGCCAAACACAAAAAGCTTCCACAAGCCGAAAGACTCCTAAAAAGCCAAATTGGACAAGTCCAAATCTAAAGCTGCTCATCGGCCCGAAGTTGTTCAAACTTCTGTTCAGTCGGATAGCCAAGAGGACCCACCCCTTTTGAAACTAAGAAACGGAAAAGTGGTCACAGTAAACGAAACCAACTGTAAGTTTTGTGCATGCATGGGTTGTCCAGTAACATGATTACTACACATTTATCTTAAACAATCAAACGTTCTCTACAGTTAAAATTGAAAAAGAACTTGGAAAGGGAACATACGGTGTAGTGTACCGAGCCATCAGCATGGGATTGTAAGTTGAGCATTTTCCATTTGTGCATATATTATCATTCAAATCAAATTCAAACTAGAAAATCAAAAGTGGCACTCAAGTTCATGCATAAAGACTGGGAACTAGATGATCCCAAGCCAGGCGAACCCCATGAGGAATCCGAGGTTTTTAAGATGAGAAAACTTGCAAATTACATGAAAGAAAACAAACTTGATCTTGCCAATAAGTATGTGTTTTGTCGGTGTGACAATCGGTTTGGATTACTCTTGACATAATTTGTTTTCAGTTTCCTGGTCAAAATGTTCTCTAACCACATGTATAAAGATACATATAAATGTCTCATTTATGAATTGCTCGGCCAATCCCTGTTTGACTATATGGTAAGTGTTCTCGAATTTAGTTGTATAAAGCAGATTGTAGTGAAATTGAATGTGTTATGTTATTTGAACAGTACAACGGACCTGTCAAAGGTTCGAAACGATTCTTCTCAGTGGAGGACACAAAACTAATCGTCTATCAAATTGTTGTAGCTTTGGAATGTAAGTTTTCGAGTTATCACTGTTTTGTGTTTAATATGACGTATTTAATCTTTGATCAGTTCTTAAGCGCCATCAGATTGTTCACACAGACATTAAGCCCGAGAACGTAGTTTTCCTTATTCCAAGAGAAGACTCTTACGAGTGTGATGTGCGAATTAAGCTCATCGATTTTGGTTGTGCGAGCTTTGGCGATGAGCCACAAAAATGGACTTGTGGAACTCAATTCTATCAAGCACCAGAAGTTCTTCTGGGCCATTGGCACTATCCCTGTGACATGTGGAGCCTGGGCGCCCTAACTTATGAGCTCTTCACTGGCAATACATTGTTTGATCTGAAACAGGACAATTTCAAATTGAAGGTTGACAATAGAGCTTTCAAAAATTTTAAAGGCAACGACTGTTCCGATGAACAAAAAATGAACGATATCTGTGAAACACAACATCTCGCAATGATTGAAAAACTTATCGAACCGATTCAAAAGGAATCCAACTACAGCAATGAGTAAGTGTTTGATCGAGTTGCCGGTTTGTAGAATAATTAATTAACTCGAAATTACCCGTATATTAGTCGATATAACAAGTTCAGAACAAATATTGAAAAGAAGTACTTTCTCAAAAAATTACCAGCCATTTTGGAACAAATCTATTCGAAAAGAGAATTGGTATTTGATGATGGAGGAAAGGAAGACATTCGTCGGTTGTTCGACTTTGTCAAGCAATGTTTGGTTATTAAACCTAATGATAGACTTGACCCGGAGGGTGCACTGACCGATGCATTTTTGGTCGATGTTGATAAGCAAAGACTTGATAACATTAAGCAATTCAATGTTAAAGATTTGAGTAAAAGTTCAACCAAACTACCAGCAAACGATCAAGTGGGGATACAGTTGCCACCAACTCATCAGTTTGCTCCATCCACCAGTTCGGCTAATCAACGTGTGCCCCCAACTGTTGAGTCCAATCAATCAATCAACATCAACACCAATGAAGAGACTCGACCTTTTACGAGAAATCACCATTTTGCTAACGTTGCCCAAAACGTCGATTTCAAATTACTTGAACAATTGCTAGCCGAATCTGCTCATTTAAATATAGAAACAGAACAGCTGAAATACCTTTTTGAGTTATATTTTCTGCAAATTTCCAAACAAACAATAGTGTCTCGTGATCCCGTGATGCGAGAAGCTCATAAACACAAACAAAATTTTCCCGCGCGACCAGTTTTACTCGAGCGTGCACAACAACTTTGGGAACAGCCACTGGATGCTGAACACCAAGCTGAGGTCCAGTATCGTATTGGCGATATTGTGATGGCAAAGGTGGGACTGTATCCATACTGGCCTGCAGTGATTCAAATGGATCCAGTTGATGGAAGTGAGACTCAATTCCAGTTTACCACCACTGACGAAGAGAATGGAATACGATCTTACTACTTGCAGTTTATTGGACCCCTACTGTGCCGTTCCTGGACACCGACCAATAAGGTCAAAGGAATGTACACCGGTTGGCAAAACTATAAGAATAGTCTACTTCGTGAGTTTCTGCAAATATGCACAAGTGACGAGAGGGACAAGGCGAAAAAGATGGGAATGTTTTGTAGATTTCGAGACACTCACATCCCAAAATCCACCGATGAATCACTCATCTATGGAAACAATTTGATTCAAGAGTGGGTGGAATCCTTGAATGAAGCCGAGGGTGCCCTTCTCATGACAAATGTGGAGCGAATTGAAGCACTAACATACGAATATGTCGATCAATACACTCCAGAAGAGGTAAGTGCTCGTATGTTTAGTCCCACTTTGAGTCTCATTCAACAAAAATTTAGCCAATTCCGGAATAAGGCCTCATCACGTGACCAAATAAACGTTTTCCCAGTTGCTGTTGTTGTCAACTAATAATTCCCGATTATATTTTCAATTCCTCCCTGAACCGCAGTTACAATTCGAAATGCATTTTCCTGACGCAGACATTTAATCACCGTTTAATCATATTTTCTATCTATTCACTTACTTTATTTTGCCAATATTACCTTACCTATAAACCCTAGATAAATGGAAATTTTGTCAATACAGCTCGAAAGATGGTTCAATTACTATCATTTGAACCTAAACATCTAGAATGATTAGATGTTAATCTGAATGTTTAACGAATCATCTTCATATACGTATATTCCTTTTTGTATAATCAATTAAATACTATTAAAGCAGTAATTTGCGACGAATGATAATGATGACTGAGTAATGTGTCACTAGAGATGGATTGAACTCAGAGTGAAAGTGCACACTACGACTGGTGGCGCCCTTGCTGTTTGCCTGTTCTATTTATATATTACGCCAATGCACACGACCAATGTGAGGGTGAGACTGATACTTGTTCATGTTCCATATCTACTTCACCCCATAGGGTCCATCTGTGAGAGGCATCTTCAATGAGTGAGACTGCACGCCACCAGTGCAGTTTGTATGTGTAGCCCATCGTTGACCGTATTCCGCCCAATTAGCATGGGTATGTGAGAGTTTCTCTCGATTCTCACAACCATTGGCTTGTCTCTAACTTGTTCTGTGTGTGTGTGTTGAGTGTTGAATTGAGCTGGAGTTCAGTCTGGATTTGACTCTCACACTATTGGGTAGCTACATCGACTCACCAAGTTTGAATTTCAGTTGAATCATTCGACTCGTGTACCACCAAATTAGTTTGACTTGTTCCATTTCTCTTGTCACATACATTCTCTTCCCATACGGTCGCAATCGATCCACTCTCTACACAACATTATCGCGACTAGCTCGATCTAAAAAATATCATCTCTATGGTACGGCTTCATTTGTTGTCACACTCTCACACTCCAATCACTCTCCGCTCTGTGACCACTGAGCACTTGTTATATGTGTTAGTTTATCTTTATTTAATTTTCTTCTGTGAAACAGCAATTAGAACCGATGAAGGATGTCATTGTATTGGTCAATTTTTAGGCTGTCTAGTGAGCAGTAGAAAACAAAATTCGACAAATTCGAAAAATCGACAAATTAAGCAAAAGCAAGAGCTAAGCGAAACAGAAAGAGAGACACGAAATGATTTATAACTCATGACATTTGGTTACTTCGGATGTACACTTCTCGATGCCCAATCAAAATTCATTGAAATTTGTTTATTATTGTTTTGTCTTGGTCCTTCCTGCTGTTTTGTGGCAACTCGTGTCCTGTGATCGACAACTAACGCGCACTTGGTACAGTGTGTTCTATTCATAGAATAAGACTAGCGGTTGACTCGGGATGGGTGAGTGACCAAATGAGAATGCAATCGCACACATGTGTTTGAATCTGCACTTTACAGAGGGCAAAGACCTTAGAGATCGAGTGCGCAAGTTTATATTTGCGAAATTAAGGAAAATTTCGAATTACAAAACAATTGGTGGCCAGTCTAGAATCTCAAATTATATTTGAATCCTACTGTGGCACACTCGCGTGCTCACAGGGGAAAGAACAATACCAGGAGGCGAGAGGCTTTAGAGGTTTATTGGCTCTAAGCAAAGGTCACAGGTCACGCGGGACCGAAAGGTTCAGATCGAAACTGGACTGAACGCGGCAGTGTTTGTGCGGACATGGGAACAGAAATCAAGAAGAAAAGTGTACCTTAATGCAACTCAGTGAAAAGTGAATAGAATCAGTGCTGCACTCAGTGATTCTCTTGATTTACAATACTTCGGGTGTGAGTTCATTTCTTTTTAGTTTCATTCATTCACTGTTTCATTCTGTGTTCGTTTTACACCAAACGACATATCTCACACATGTTGTGTCATTGTCTTGTTGTTGAACATTTGTGCCACTTCATTAGACTTTGCATTTCAGTCTTGATCAATCAAAATTGACCTTGTTTATGGCTAAATAAATCATGTGGTGGTATGGTTGTCTGATTAATCTGGTTAATAATAATGTTTATATGCATTCACAAGTGTCTGACTAAACCACTGAGTGAGTTTATGTTTCTGATGATGATTTGACTCGTTGTGTCGCTCGCTTCTTGCCTCACTCACTCACTTGTGTGCAATTTGTTTTACAAAAAAAACTAGTGTTCTCCATTATCCATTAAAGCATCAATCCGTGAACAAACATTTTTATACGGAAAGTTGTTTTCTAATGTCTGTGTTTGTTTTCGGGTTTTAAATATTTCAAATGAATTAACCCGTGTAATTACCCCTCGATTGTATGAGAACTTGAGAGAGAGAGAGAGAGAGAGAGAGAGAGAGAGAGAGAGAGAGAGAGAGAGAGAGAGAGAGAGAGAGTAAGAGAAAGAGAGAGAGAGAGAGAGAGAGAGAGAGAGAGAGAGAGAGAGAGAGAGAGAGAGAGAGAGAGAGAGAAAGTTTTTTGCTTGGTTTCACCAGGTTTACCAAGTTTGTCTCAAACTTAGCTTTTTGCATTTGGTCTATGTGACTGCAATTGTTAGTAATTGTCTCATAAATAATAGAATTATATGTCCAGGTAAAACATTAGCCAACAGTTAGTGACCGTCAGTGCCCCACTCATCATTCCAATCATTATCACAACATAATATACATAATAACAGAATTAGTTCTACTAGTCGGATAGTCGCACAACTTTATCTTTAGTTTTCTCTTCCCATCATCTTTCGGTAATTAGACTCGTCATGATTGTCGTACTAGTCTATCGAACAAACAATGCTTCGAAACAACAAAATTTTCACTGTTTGTAACAAAATCGAGGCATTTTGAAGGTCCCATTTTCGTATCAACGCTGCATTCGAATTCAATATTAAAATCTCAATTCAATGAGTGATTGGATTTCTCTTATTACATTTATCATTTCATTTTGGAAGGCAAACTTATTATTAAACAAAACCTAATTCCAATATTTGATTGATTTGATACTTGTTGGTTGTCAAGTGTGTAATTGGCCACCCTCAGTGGCCACGATAACATTTCGAGTGCATGCAAATTAGTGGACACTTGCATAAATTTGCTCGAATGATATTTTGATTTGATTGGTTTTTTGTTTGTGTGTGTACGAAGTGACTGCAAGTGTTCGTGTCTGATTATTATAGAGGTATTTGCACGTCAAATACATGTCCGCACGGTGAGCACGGGTCTGAACACGCATTCATCATCTTCATCTTCTTTTAGTCATCATTGGACTAGTCGATCGACTTTATGTTTAAGTTGTGTTTTTTTTTGTTGTTTGAAAGTACAACTTCACAATATGTTTTGTGTTTTATCGTTTTGTCGGGTAAATTACCGACTTCATCATCTGCTTTTTAGTTTTTTAAAATAAATTGTTACTTTGTCTAGTCTAGTCAAGTTGGTTTAGTACGGACAGTTTAGTCAACCTTTCGTTAAGTATCGTATTTTGTTTATTATGCTCGCATTCAGGTCAATTGTGACTGTGCACAACTTGTGATCAATTGTACTGTGTGTTCTATTCATAGAATTAGACTAGTGGTTGACTCAGGATGGCTGAGTGACCAAATGAGAATGCTATCGCACACATGTGTGTTGAATCTGCACTTTACAGAGGGCAAAGACCTTAGAGATCGAGTACGCAAATTTTTAATTGCAAAATTCTCCGAATTTTGCAATTATAAAACAATTGGTGGCCAGTCTAGAATCCCAAATTATATTTGAATCCTACTGTGGCACACGCGCGTGCACACAGTGGAAAAAACAATACCAGGAGGCGAAAGGCTTTAGAGGTTTATTGGCTCTAAGCAAAGGTCACAGATCACGCGGGACCGAAAGGTTCAGATCGAAACTGGACTGAACGCGGCAGTGCCCAATGGGTGATAGGTTGGGCCATTAAATAGCTGGCTTGAGATCAATCGTTCTGTTTGATCTGCCTGTTAGGAGTTTGACTCGTGACATCCAACCACAAAAATGGTAGAGAATCCTAAATGAGCTGAGTCAACAAAAAAAATACATGATGAAATATACTAACACCACCACTCGGGCTTCGATATTTGGCTGTAGAGTTGGTGATTGGAGACTTGTTCAGTGCAAGTGCTATCATACGGTTAGCAAGTTGCGCATTTGTTTGTTGTTTACACTCGGGTTTGCCTCGAGCCTGGAGCGCCTGATTGAGTTTGCGCACATCAAAAATTGCGCTATTAAAATTTTCTTAAATAGATGGCGCAGCAGTGCAACCAAAAGTCTCGTTTTTGAATTACAAACCAAAACCACTAAATGGCAGAAATGGTTGTTACTACAATAGGTAACATATTGTTTGTAACCAATTAAATAGTATAACCACAGGGGAACATTGTAAATATTTCAAATGTACGAATCTCGCTTTAGTTTTTATTTTACCAGCACTTTTTGATTTATGCGCAATGGCGAATTATAACAACAGTTTTATCACTGCTGTCCCGTAACGACAAATGGCACAAGTGCGCAAATTTACATGAGCATTAGAAAATGTATGATCTTTCGATTGGTGCTCACCAAATTGTTGTACAAAGTTGTCATGACGCTTAATTCCGGTGTCAAACATTTAACATGCAAACATGGCAGAGTATTAGAGACATTTCAAACTAAGGACGTGAAATTGTATTTGTGAAGTAATGAGATTATGTCTGATTAAATGATTGCATATTCTTATGTTAAGTACAATATATAGTACAGTATATTAGAGTTGAGTTTCTGAATACAAAGTCAAACTCAATTGATTCACAGTAATCTTATTTAATCATGTTATTCCACTAATTATAGATAGAACACAATGGCAAGGCGAAAAAATGAACTCGCATTGTTGCTTGAGAGTCAGGAGGGATGGTATAAAGAATCAACGGAACAACTCAGTGAAGCTCACATCCCAAAAGAAATCCTTACTCGAAGTATTGCCACAGAAAAGGAAGCAGAAAAGGCCCCAGAATTGATTCAACAATGTAAATTGTCCCAACCAGCCGAAAAGCCTTTTCTTGAATTACAAGAAAGTGATCTTGTTGAAATTACACCAAGTATAGAATGTAAGCGCACGTTCTACAATGTGTTCTACTAATGGAACAGTCATATTCATGTTTTACTAAAACAAACTTTCTCCTTTAGATGAGATTATTGAAAAACTGGCCTATGGAACATTTGGTGTGGTCTACCACGCAAGCGACAGTTCAACGTAAGTTTGATATTACTACAGTACCTAACCCAACATTTGACCACAGTAATCTAACCTCACTCGACATCGAGCAACAGTAACCTAACCTAACCCAACTTCTGACAACAGTAACCTAACCTCACTTTCACGACTCGGCGCTGACACTAGGGAAAGGAAGTGAACTCGAACGGCTTGAGCTCACAGGAGTTTAATGATCACGAGGTTAAAGGTTAAGGAGAGGACTGAACTCGAGGCTGAAGCAGCAGGAAGCAGCTCTGGACCAGTCCAGCAGAGGCTTAAATAGTGCCTGGAACGAAGGTTCGAATTGGCTTGTCGAATAGAACTCGCCTGTCGCAATTCGACTTGCGACATTCCCCGGGGCAAGGGCGGCAGCCTGGGCGTCACGTCTAGGATCGACCAGTGGGGCCACCGATCGGAGAAGCGGCAATCCTTCGTAATGCCAGGGTTCCAGCAAGTGTATGTGTCCATCTCGAAGCGTGTCCAGGCGGGTGGTAGTTCCTAATCTGCCACAGATGACGCTTGCATTGAGCAGGACCAGGCACCAAAACTTCCACTTGAAGCGAATGCGCAGGTAGAAGGACAGGAGTCGCGATAGATCGACCTTTATGGTACTCTCCAAGCGTTCGGGGTCGATTCGCCAGTTTGCCCCGAAGTAACCATCTGTGAGGGTGGTTCCAGTCTGGGGTGGTTGATAGATTCGTTGAGGCGATTTGCGGTTGCTAGTACTCCAGGATACACTCCGGCTGGTCTTTATGTCGATGATCGCTCCAGATAGTCAGTTGTAAGTACCCCACACTGGTTGTGACTGATCCAGTTTGGATGTTTGGACCTTTGGTACTGTCGTAGCGCTGACACTTTTCTCTCTTGGGGCTTCCTTCGGTGGATAGATCTTGACTTGGGTAGTCTTGTCCCTGTCGTACAGCTCGAGTGGACTTATCCACTCTAGTTCCTTTAGTTGGCCGCTTCCACTAGTGTCGGTGGATCTATTCACTTTGATTTGTCGATGTTCCGTTTCGCAATACGGTTGACGAGTATTGACGAATGGCGTCATCGTTGTAACTTGCTGGTCGGTCGGCTCTAACAGTCGGTTGTTCTCGAGTTCGTTGCAGGTGTCGACCTTCAAGCGTTCTTTGCATTCGTTGGCTTACGAGTGTTCCAGTTGACTTGTTGGTTTGAGTGGTTCGTCTTTGTCGATGGTCGCGTCCGCCATTTTGGTACTATCGCATCGTCCAGTACTTTCACGTTGATTCTTGAAGTCTGAGATGAACAGTTGACGGTTCTGTTGACTCCCAGTGAGCTTGCTCACGCCCCATTTCCATTATAATGGTTGCCATAATAATTTCCATTGCATTCCCCCCCCCAACCACGCAACATCGGTGCTGGTGAGTTTCAGTTCGGGAATTCGGAGGTATCAGTTGAGATCTACTGGGTCTAGATCGAGCAGGACTGGGAACGTCTTCAACTCGACCTTGTTCGTCGTCGGTGCTTGTCCAGAGCGGAGTTGATCGTGTCGTGTTTTCGAGTTTGGGTTTTCGGTCGTGTAGTTGGTCTCGCAATGTCGAACATTGGTTGTTGGCCTGTTGTCGTTTCACGCCGGTTGCTGTTGATTCTTGCTTGGAACGGGATTCGCTTGGGGGGTATCGCGCCAGTTGGGTTGATAGGCCTCGTCTCGTGGTAGAGTTCGTCGTTGTTGATGTTCGTTTGCAGTCGCTTGTGCCTCGGCACGATACGGTGGTTCTCCACTGGTGTGGTACGTTCGGGTGTTCGTTACTGGCTTCTCGGTCAATGAAAAAATTTTTGGCGGTTGGCTCCACGTTGGTGGGTTCACTTGTGGTGCATCATTCCAAAGGACCGGTTCCAACATATTACTTCTCGCTTGGGCGACATTCGCACTAGGACCTTGGTACCGGTTGGGATTGTACGGTGGTTCGGGTTGCTGGAACTTCTTCGGGTAATACGGCGGGTCGGGTTGTCCAATTCGAATAGGTTGACGTCTTGCTGGTTTGCCTTCGTTCTCGGCGATGTACTGCTCACTTCCATCGATCTTGACTAGCAGTTCGTCCAACATGTCACGCAAAGTTGTAATGCGAGGTCTCTTTTCGTTGATGGCGTGTTGGAACGGTTCCGGGAGTAACTTCTTGATAGTTCGTAGGACATGTCCGTCCATGTAGCTCTCGTTCAGCTTCAGCAGTTTGGCGTTCGTAAAGATCTGGTTCGCAGACGAGTGGAGCTTTCGTAACGCGATCACGTTGTATCGATCTTCGATCGGGTGTAGATCTGCCAACTCGGAGTTGAACGCCGCTTGTTGCACGTCAGGATCTTGGAAATATCGGCGCATCATCTTGATATCTTGTCGGTAACTCTCTTTGTTCGGCTTGAGTTCGGTTATCCAACGAGTGGCGTTGCCCACCAGACATTGTTCCAGGCGAACACATTTCTCGATGTACGACACCTTCTTGTTTGAGTGCACCAGTGCATTGTACTTGGGCCAAAAGATCAGCCACTTGTTAACACAGTCATCAAACTTGGGCATCGGGATGTCTCGTAGTGACAGTGGTGCATTGTCACACTCGTCATCCGACTCATCGGAGTCGGTTCCAGAATAGTCGTTGACGTGATGACGTAAAGTTCGATCTTCGTGTTCGAACGAGATCAACGGCCGGGTCGTTCGCACTAGTGGTCGTCTTGGCTGTTCTTGGAACTCGGGACTAGTGAACTGGGCTCCTGTAACCGGGGTCGTTTCCACCACGACCGTTTCCACTTTTTCCTGAATGGGGTTCAGCCCCGGAGCGTTCGCAGCTCCAATTGGTATGTCTTGGTCGAATTTGGAGTCACATTCGAGTGCCATCCCTGGGTCACGATCGATGCCCAACAGTCGTTCGATCTCCACCAGTTCGTCTGTGGTCGCACAGAATTCCACCTGGCTTGGAGTACGTCCAAACTTGAGTACGCGGACCCAAGAGTCGACCTTGTGAAGTAGTCCACGACGTCGGTCGCGGAGATTGTTCTTGCTGTCTTCGGACAGGCTGCCGTCGGGCTGTACGGTGATCTTGACACGTGTGAGAACCGGATCCATGACACGCAGGCCTCTGGTATCCCGGTGGAACCTCACTCGAAATCGAGCAACAGTAACCTAACCTAACCCAACTTCTGACAACAGTAACCTAACCTAGCCCAACTACTTATTCACTGATTCGATATAGTATATTTACGTATTTTGCGTTCTATTTTCTCAAATGTATTAGATTGCGTAAAATGGCTCTCAAGTTCATTAAGAATGTGACCGAAGCGCAAAATGAAATCGAAAACCAGAATGAACTTTCAAAATGCATGGCAAAAGACCATTCGGGCTGTCGGTGAGTTTTTTGCTTTTTGTATTTAAATGTTTTCAATTTTTGATCTTGTTTAGTTTTCTAAGTAAAATGATCGGCAATTATATTTACGAAGGACATCACTGTCTGACGTTCGACTTGTTAGGACAATCTTTGCACGACTATATGGTAAGACTTTTAGGTTTGAATTAGTGGATTAGTGATTTTTCGAATGTACATTTTCTATTTTATAATTTGCGCACAGTACAAAGAGAAAGAACAAGGCAAGAGGACCTCAGCGCGTACATTCTCAGTGAACAACATAAAGCTAATCGCTTATCAGGCATTGAAGGCTTTGAAATGTAAGTTTATCATTTTCTAAATATTACCCATCATATTTGACATATATGCTCATTTACAAAAACAGTCCTGCATCGCTACAATATTGTCCACACAGACATCAAACCTCAAAATCTTGTTTTTGCTAATGCCACGCGTAGTCGAAATGATATGCGCATTAAGTTGATAGACTTCGGTAGTGCGTACATTGGAACCAAGCCGCAAAGTCAGGACGCACAACCAAAAGATTATCGATCGCCAGAAGCCATCATGGGTAGTTGGCATAAGGAATGTGATGTGTGGGGCCTGGCTGCCGTATGCTATGAGCTTTTTAGGGGCGTTCCTCTGTTTGATCTTAAAGTAGAGGACGTTTGGGGCAATGATGAAGATGCTGAGAATGGCGAGGAAGCTGTTGAAATGAAAGCTGATTTGACAATATTCGATCTTGGTAATGATGCAATCCACGAATTGGACAATTGCAAACATCTGGCTATTATCGAGCGACTAATTGGTCCGCTAGAGAAGAATCTGTTTCTCGAAAAGTAAGTCGGTTTCATTATTTTATTTGACAAATATATATTAATTTAATATTTGATGATAATTATCTTCAGAGATTATGATTGGTGCCGAAAAAAGTTAGACAAAATGGGCTCAATCAAGGGTTTTCAGGCATTTTTGCGAAAGGTCTATAATCCCGAGTCAGTCTTCTATGATGGCGGAAGTGAACAAGTTCGCCAATTGTTTGATTTGCTCAAAGAGTGTTTGATTATTGACGTCAAGTTGAGGATGACCGTGGAGAAGGCACTGGCTGATCCATTCTTCGGTGATGTTGACAGAGAGAATCTCACTATTAAGCCAAGTATCTACGATTACCTGGCCAAATTTGACGAATTCAATGCAAACATCAAATGCACCAAAGCCAATGCAAAAGATCCAGGCTACAATATGAGGAACTTTGAGAGATACTTCTTGGAAATTCCTAACCTCAATTTTACGCCTCCTGAGCCAAAAACTCGTGAAAAATTCAAAAACGCATACATATATGTGGACCGAGATGATGCGAATGACGTTGCCATTGACATGTATAATGATCGAAAAGAAGGCGAGGACCCATACAATGTTGGGGATATAGTCATGGTAAAGTATGGATTGTATCCATTTTGGCCAGCAATGATTCAAATGGACCGATCTGAAGGGAAAACTGTAAAAACAGAAAAACCGAAAAATCAGAAAAACAAAACCAAAAAAACAGAAATACAAAAAAACCCAATTACTAGGCAAGTTCACATACATGGAAGGTAAGTTTAAGTGCTAAATGCAAAATGCCAAAATGCTAATTGGGTGCCATATAACTGTTGATTGTTTTTAGGCGGAACACCCCAATACAATCTCCATTATCTTGGACCTCTGTTATGCCAAGATTGGACTTCATCTGATGACATTGTTGGAAAGTATGAAGGTTGGGAAAACTACAAAAGAGACTGCCTATTGCCAATGTTTATGAGTCTGCTTTCCAAAGAAGAAAGCCATGGCGAGAAGGCGTTCAGACTCAATGCGTTTGTCACCTCTCAATGCGTCCCTAATCAAGAGAAGGACAAGTGTAGCATCATTCCTGGCTTGACTGTGAATGAGGCCTGGCAAATCTCAATGCAAGAAGCAGAGTGGGCTCTTGATAAGTCAAATGCTGAAAGAATTAGAAAGTTTACATATGAATACGTCCATACCTACACCGGTGACAGGAATGCGGAAACTTGGTGAAGTATGTTTTGAGTTGTGCTCTGCTTTTGTTCATTTTGAATAATGAACCATGATTCGATGCTAACTTTTCATTTCAGTTCATGCATCACACGATCTTCACGAAATAGTTCTCAGAGGCTATCAACCAAAATATGCCGATCCCAATGCCGATCTAGACCGGCTCTCTCGAAAACAATCAATTCATCATATTTCGTTCAATTATATCTTTATCAACTCTTACTCGATGTATCCTTCTTATATTCTTAACTATTTTGCATATTACACTTAAATCCCTATTAAACTAACACTAATGAAGGTCCAATGAATGGCTTGTCAATCTTCCGATGCTGAACAAAAACATCTTTTACTGATAAAATGCTGTGCGAAACTTTTATTATTGAAAAGGACCCATACGCAAATAAAATGTTTAATTTTAATCATTAGATTACATATAATTGTCAAAATTAATACTGTCGTATGTTTGTCATTTCTGCTCATTTATGCATAATCGTAATAAAAACATATTTTAAACGTTAAATTTTGAGATTATTCTGAGTGATTTTTGAAAATGCCAACTTATATTTTATTCCAATTATAACGCGCACTCAAACTTCAAGTCAAAAGGTAATTGGGGTAAAATAATTATTTAGTGCATGCCTTTTCATTTTACAGTGCTAGCTAATGGAAAATTTCACATTGGTAAGCGTACACGAAAATCTGACGCTACTCTTGAGAGAGAGAGAGAGAGAGAGAGAGAGAGAGAGAGAGAGAGAGAGAGAGAGAGAGAGAGAGAGAGAGAAAAAAAGAGAGAGAGAGAGAGAAAGAGAGAGAGAAAGAGAGAGAGAGAGAGAGAGAGAGAGAGAGAGGTACTGTTCTGGATACTGTCACGCATGATCATTGGTGACGGGTGAGATTCTCAAACTACGCAGTTGTCACGAAACGATCTGATCTTGTTCTGAGAAAAGTGACGCAAGTCCTGATATGGGCGAAACGGTAATCTACGCAGTTAGGTTGTGCAAATTCGTTCGCTTGAAAGAACAAAAGAGAGAATCCGTGCAAGCGGCTCACAAACATGAGCGGCTCTTTTCAATAGAATCCACACGCACAAAAACACCAAACAAATGAACTATTTTTTAGAATTCACCGAGCTCAACTTTTCCCCATTATGTCCCATCCACAGGGAGCGAAATGCCACACTACCATTTAGAACATACAATAGACTCAACATCTACTAAAACATCATAAGCCTTATCACTGCATCTCAACTCACGAGCAAAACAGAACAAAAGTCACTCAAAAGGAGACTCCTGTGGAGGGAGCTTAAACTACAAAAATGAGCTTTCCAACGTAATGGAGTTCACAACATGTTACACGATTTTGATTATACGTTTATGGAGTTATTGGCTTTTATTGAACAAATTACAGAAAGTTTGTGCTATTTGATCTAACTTTTAGAGTGAATGTGAATAGATTACATAACTAGTGTTTCACAAATGAATAATAAGGTTTAAATAGCTTTGGTGGAAGATATGTTATGTCTAAGATATGTAATGTATACTCATGTTCTAATGCACTTAACAACGACTAATCTCGTTGGCGAACTCATCCAGCGATGATCGTTGATCAGGCGAGGGATGGACCAACTTTTGAACTGCTCCCATGAAGTCGATCTGTGCCTGCTCAGCACGCTCCCATTTAAGCCGAGCAATGTAGTGAGCACAAGCACCCCAGAAGGTAGTGTACTGTAGCTTGTAGAAGTACAGCTGCTCGATGCCCATTGTCGCTGTCAACATGGTGACCCCCAGTGAGAAGACATCCGACTGGTACGGATCGTACGCTCCAAGACCGTTCTTTTCTGGCGCCTTGTAAAAGGCGGTTCCACTGTAGAATTGAGATTCCTTAGAGTTGGCCGAAGTGTAGCGTCGAGCATAGCCCAGATCGATGATCTTGTAGATTGCATACCGCAGCTGGGCCTCATTGTCCGGATGATTGTCGTTCCATTTGAGCATTAAATTGGCACACTTATAATCTTGATGGGCCACAAATTTGGAGTGCATGAACGACAGCCCGGTGCACAACTGTTTCGCCAAACGAACAGAGGCACCAAAGGACAGCTGCTTTTCCAACTCTTCATGCTGCAGCAGATCAGTGAGTGTCATGTCAAGGTACTCAGTCTTGATGACCAAATGAGTGGCAATGGTGAGTTTATCTCTGGTGGGCTTGTCGAAGAAAACATAGTCGAGCATCTCGACTACGTTCGGATGACGCAGATAGTTGAGTGTGGACACCTCAGTCAGTGCACGCAAGAACCACTGTGGACGGCGTGCCTTCTTGAGATAGTGAGACGACTGCACCTTGAGGGCACAGAACTGGTAAGTGCGACCGTCAAGAACTTTTACACCAGTGAACACTTCTCCGCTACTGCCACAACCATCGGTTTCTGGTCCAAAGTAGTCAATGTCGAATTTGGTTCGGATTTCTGTTTCATACTTGTCCAACACGAAACGATAGCCATGAGTCGGCTCTGGAATGCGAGGGTGCACAGGTTCGGGTTCGCGTTCAGATGGTGGCTCAGGTATAAACCCGTCTTCAAAGTGAAACTCAACACGAAACTCAGGTTCTGCTTCGTGTTGAAAATCATGCTGCTCTGCCTGAATTTCAGGCTCGTAGTTATTGCTGCTGTTATCGTTATTGTGGCAGCCAGCACAACGGACGAAGGGAGCTGCAAAGCTTTTTCGAATTCGGCTCCACATATTAGCCATACGGCTACGAATCGTGCCAAACGATGGGACAATACAAGGCATGACTCGCTGAATTGATATTGCGAGTTAGTGAGAGAAGAGCTGACGATAGTCAGTGACAGGGAGTTTGTTAATGCTTGCGAGCAAAGTCGAGTCGACACCAACAGCTACGAGCGTATACACAAATACAGACCAGTCCAGACAGAAGTTTGACTATGAATGACAGACCAACAAACAACAAACCAAACAACCAAATAGGTCCAAACAAGTTAGGGAGAGATACGCGAAAGAGACGATACTGCGTTCGAACCTTCCAGCCCAACTGACGTCACGGAATCACTTTACACTAAAACCGAAACTGAGCCTATACCAGAAGAGCATCTTGTGATCTATAATTAGTCTACTCTCCACTATTCCAGAAAACCGCGTGATCGCCTAACGCATGATCTTTGGTTCGATCCTAAATCTACGCAGTTAGCATTCGAAGGCAATTGATGCGGTACGATGAGAAAGAGAGAGAGAGCCAATTAGAGAGAGCATTAGGACTGCATTAGCGCAGCCATAAAGACGCCTGACTCATCACTCGCGATCGTCACCAAAAGAGAGAAGCAATCAATGCAAATTAGTCTGCCAGCGGAGAGCGCCAACTTTTATTGCTTTAAATTGTGCCTCTGCCATTTTGTGGTTGCAACGGTCGCCCATTCAGCATCAATTACGACATTACGCATGATACCTCTGCAGTGAGAGTGTAGTTTCTAATGTCTTTGTTGAGTTGCCGCACCACAATTCAATTCATTCTGCCTTCTAACTTTGCACTGATTGACTTGATGGGAGCCGATCAAAAGTTGGTCCTTCTTTCAAAGAGAACGTGAAAAATTTGTTCAATAAAATGCCAATTACTCCATAAACGTATAATCAAAATTGACAATTCTCCATTACGTTCGAAAGTCCATTTATTAGTTTAACTTTACTCCGCAGGAGTCTCCTTTTGTGTGACTTCTGTTCGTCTGTGCGTGAGTAGAGATGCAGTTAGAAGCTTATGCCGTTTTAGTATAGTTGATGTTGAGTCTATTGTACGATTCAAATCTTTGGGGCCATTTGGTTCCCTGTAGATGTGACATAATGAGAAATAGTTGAGCGTGCAAGGCGAATCTAAAAATAGATCCTTTATGTTGTGGTCTCTGTGTCTGTGTGTTCTACTAAACAAAGCAGCTCATGTGAGCCGATTGCACTGATCTTCGCTTTTAGTTTTTCAAGCGATCTAATTTGTACAACCTAACTGCGTTGATTACCGTATCGCCTTTATCATTGCTTGGGTAGCTTTTCTCAGAACACCAGTTCCAGATAGTTTTGTGTCAACTGCGTAGTTTGAGAATCTCACCCCTCACCAAAGATCATGCGTGACAGTCTCCAGAACAGTGCAAGTACCTCAAATGTTCTCTCGAGAGAGTAGCACAAAGAGCCTTTTGTGTACAGTGTTTGTGAAGTGCAAGTATCGATGTAGATGTAATGCAGAAAGCATGGAGCGTTCCGTGAGAGTCAGATTTTCGTGTACGCATAATTTTGTGAAAGTTTCCTTTAGCTGTGATGAGAACAAACGAGACGCCACGACATCCATGATTTCCAAGGATTCAGACTGCTTCAGTAATTGATTTTTGGTACAATTCTCAAACTACTCAGTTGAAAATCGAACGCATTGATGCGTCACGATAAGAATGAGAGAGCCAATTAGAGAGCGTTTGGACTTCATTAGCACAGCCATAAAGAAGTCTGACTCATCACTCAAGATCGGCGCCTAAAGAGAACAGCAATCAATGCAAATTGGCTCGACTGCATAGGGCGCCTAGCTTTTAATGCATTATATTGTGCCAATTACATTTTGTGGTTGGAACTGTGACCCACTAAGGACCAATTACATCATCATGAAACCTCAAATTACTTTGAGACTGTAGTTGCTTATGCTTTTAGTGTGCGGCACAAATAGACCATACACTCTCGCAAATGTAGGCCTCAAAATGTAAGTATAGTTCCGACTCGGTAACTATACTTCCAATAAGTGTTGTACCGAGCAGATAACTTTGACTTTTGTAAGTATAGTTACCTTCGTGTAACTATACTTACAACCGAAAACCAAATGTTGGTAAACTTATGTTAAATCTAAAAATGGGCGATTTGGGTCATGGCGCCCACTTTTAGATATAAACATTGAGTTAATTACGTTACGCATTAAGTTTTAACGTTTTTAACAGAAAATGTTCAAATATTACGTTTTTAAATTGGTGCCATCCAAATAGGCGCCATAATTTATGGCGCCCAATGGTATACCATGATTGGATAGATCGTCCTGAAGAATAGGTTAAATAATTCCCTAATTGGTATATTTTTAAAACAATTGAAAGAATAATTTATAATATCAAACCTCTACGGTTTGTGAGCATCGATTGTCCCTGGCACTGTGCTATCGATACTATGGCGAAAAGAGGGGTAGACAGTCAGTGCATATGAATAAGTAGAGAAGGATCCCCCCTCACTCACTCGTGCAGTGTGCACTCACTGCTGTGTCACAGTGTGTGTTGGCTCAATTTGTCGGTTGGACATTGCTGTGTTGTGGCAGTTGGCCACTCGCGCTCGGTGCATGTTTGTGTGTGTAATTCTCATTTTGTTGTGATTTTTGATTAGTGATTTTTCGTTTCAACGATTGATTTGTGATTTAAAAGTTTTAAAACTGAATTCATTGCATTCATGTGTGACTAAAAAACGTGAAAATACTAAATAACTACTGTTTACTTTTATCAAATCGTACAAGACTTTCAAACTCAAAATGAATTATTTTCAAGTGGATTCAACAATTTGTGTAATTTGTTCAAAGTTATTCAAAATTTTCCCAACTATTTACCTGAAGCCTTAATGTAACTTGATCATGTTAGCTAAGGGAAATCTATTACAACTTGTTAAAAGTATATAAATTCTTAAGTCTTGCATTTTTTAATTGATTTTTTAATATCCAGATTACTTGAATTGCTGAAAGTCATATGTTGCCATTGTTTTTATGCTTGTGAACTCATAGAAACCATCAAAAAAGGAACGAAATTTTATTATTCACAATTCCAATTTGTCCCGATATATCCCTAGTGAACACAACTCTATCTTGAAACAAAATGCAACAAGAAATTCGACTTTGAGAATCGGCTCGATGAAAAATCAAAGCCCCACCAATTGATATTATTTTTGAATTCAGATTTTGAACAGTATTCATGTAATTATTTCTTTGGTCGTGTTTAATTGTATTGATTTAATATTTGTATAAATAACTAAATATAAAATAAAATTTTAAGGGAGTTTAAAAGGGATTTTAAAACACTGTGCGCTGACTATAGTTAGCAGATTCGTATGTAAGTATACTTACAAAGTTTGTGTGAGTATACATGTCAGCTGCCGCGCTGTGAGTATAGTTAGGTCCTACATTTGCGAGAGTGTACAATGTGTTTTGTAACTTTGCATCTCTAATTGAAGACAACTCAATATCATTGACACACTACCGAAGATTGTCTTGGACAATCTTTATTGGACGAGCACAGACCACACTCAACATTGGTTACTATGTGACTGCGGCCAGTCGAGTCCACTGTCCTCTCACCATCTCTGTCCCTCTCTGGCCATTTCCACTTTCCTCGTCGTCGTCGTCCTGTGTCACTCGAGCCGATCTCAATGAGTCCACCATAGAGTACACTTTTGTCATTCTCATCATCTCACAATCATCACCATCATCATCATCCCATCAACCACCGGCTTTGTCTTAGCAAACGCCACCACTAATCATGTGAGTTCATCATTCTATGGTTTTTCTCGACCTTGCTTCTAACCTTCTATTTGGACTTGTCCTTCCCTTCCCCTCACCACCACTCTCAGGTATTACCAATGTATTCGCGCCTGTCCACTGTTGTGGGTTGTGCTCACCTTTGGTGCCTGTTTCGGCCTGTTTGGCAATTCACTGTACTAGCACGAGTTGCCATCCTTTGATGATCCACTGGTGGGCTTCGAGGTACGCGACTCGGACCTGTCCACACGGCTCAACACTTGGCGACTGTTGATTGAGAGCACTTCATGGAATGGACTGCTCAGTCTGTATCCGAGGCCGTACAGTACTGACGCGACTTCCACTACTGAGAAGACTCCTGAGCCATCATCGTCAATAGTCGCTGCTGCACCATCACCACCACCACCACCAAAAGAGAAGAAAGCTCGTGTTCGGTCCGGTGGCAAGCACAGAAATGACACTCGAAACCGTGCACGGACAGAGACCGTTGACCATCACTAACAACAACAAGCGAAATACGATCCATTCCAGTCGAAAAGTCACCAGTTGGACAAAGAGTCTTCCGGCTCGCTCTTCTGTGGCTAACTGCTCGAGGACTATGTTCACTTTGTGGTGGAGCCCGAGGAGAAGGGCATCAATCTGTTACAGCTCGAGCCACTTAAGTCCACCTGCCAACTCGACAAGATAGTACTACGCATGGAGGATGAGGTGTCCGAGTACGACAATCGAGTGACGGGTAATGTCTCTAACACGAACACGAACACTTCTACCAACAACAACGCCACCACTTCCACCGCCAACTTTAAACACTTTTGTGAAGTGAAGAACCTCGATCAGTGCTGTCCAGTTGGAGTTTGCCCAACTTTGTGCTCGTGCACGCCAACACGACCGACTGTGACTCACTGGACGAGGCAGACATTGACACATTTGTGGAGCTACTTCGATCGTGTTTGGTCTTTTTCGCGGCAACTATCTCAACGAGGACTGTGCGTCCGAGCGGGGCCAGTGTCCAAATGTGCCCGAGCACTGCTACTCGCACAACAATCTCGTCTTCAATGTGTTCAACTATCTGGTGGACAATCGATTCATTAGCATGCTCGATCAAATCATCAACCGTAACGATAGTATTGTACTGATCGGACCGGTCAATTAGTCAAATCCGATAACACGGCCATTCCTCACCTCAAGCAGTATTTTCCTTCCAATGGCAAAAAATAGCAAACTAATGGACTACTATCGGGCAGTGAGGCACTCTCGCCTCTTCTTCAACCTCTCATCCACCACCGCCACAACAGATCTCCTTTATGGCCCGGTTCGAGTGGTGGCCGCAGATCTTGGTCTAAAGCACGCCCTTTTCAGTGAGTCACTGATCTCCGACCTGGAGTTAATCATCATTGCATCCTTCATCATCTTTGGCTCTCTACTTCTGTACACTCGATCTATTCTACTTACCGCCACTGCAATGGCGACCAACATGGCCTCACTTGCCAGTGCCTACTTCATCTACACCACAATGTTGGACATTAAGTTCTTTCCGTTTCTCAATTTGCTGTTCGTGATCATTCTTATAGGTAAGTGGTTGGTTGATTGTGTTACAATGAGTTGGACTAATCATTTCACAAACAAATAGGAATTGGCTCAGACAATGCACTGATCTACTGTAAGGCATGGTGCTGTGTCCTGTCGTCTACATTGCACATTTCCGCTTACAAGTCATCCAATTTTGGCCATTGTAGGCATCATCATCATCATCACAACCATCACGACCATCATCAACAGATGAGCGATGCACTGAGGCATGTTCTGATCTCAACTCTGAGTGCCAGTCTCACCACGTGTTGTGCCTTCTTTGCTGGCTACTTCTCCGAGATTACATCGCTCAAATGCTTCAGGTATGTTTCCAACTTACTAGACTTTGGTAGCCATTCTCTCTCTCCCTCTCTCCCTCTCTTTCTCGCACTCTCACTCGCCCTCTCTCTCTCTCTCTCCTTCACCCTTTTTTCCCTCTCACACTCATACTCTTCTCCCTGTTTAGTATCTTTACGGCACTTCGATCATCACCAACTTTGTGATCACCATCATCACCTTCCCATCGGCAATTCTCCGGTCCGAACAGTTGAGCGCATGTTGGCCATCCTCGTGGCCACTATTTGGTCACTCGAACTCGAACTCTAACAACAACAACAAACTGTACAATCGAATCGAATCGTGCCTCAGCACAGATCTCTTTCAGTAGGTGTTCAACTATCGTCATCAAATTTCGGTCTGCTTCACCGCCATTGCACTTGGTTCGGGTTTCCTGGTCTTCTTTCGGTCGGGCCTACAACTGCCCACCAGTCAGGAGTTTCAAGTGTTCAGTTCGCGTCATCTGTTTGAGCGCTATGATCTCAAGTATAAGAATGAGTTTTGGTACTCGAGATTTGGTGGTCGGGCACCGCCAGTGGAACCCAGTGCCTCACCCTCGGCAGTTGCCTTCACCAATCAAATGTCGAGCGTTGTGTTCCCGATTCGAGTCGTGTTTGGCATTCTGCCCGTGGACTATGGCGACTATCTCAATCCGTTCAACCGAGGCGCGCTCGTGTTTGATCCGGCCTTTAACATTTCTAGTCCCGAGTAACAGATTTGGATGCTGGAATTCTGTTGAGACTTGCGCACACAGCCATTCTACAGGCCATGTTTCGGTCCAAAGTTGACCAACTGTTTCATGGAAACATTCCGAGATTTGATGAAGGACCGTCGGTGCACTGACCAAATTGGCAACCAGACAGTGGATCGCTTCCCGTGCTGTGAACAGACCAAATTCCCGTACGATCCAGCGGTGTTCAGTCACTGTCTGGTGCAAGTGGTGGAGCTGCTGCACCGAACGCCCCAATATATATTCTCAATGAATCGAGCCGGTCCTCGGTTCAACTCGAGTGAGGTTGGCAGTGTGAAGGTGGTCGTGATCGAGTACGACTCTGTGTACGACGCCTTTACCACATCGTACGGAGACAAGGACAAGCTGAGGAATACACTCGAAGGTTGGGTTAGTGAACAATTGAAGACTGCACCGGTTGGACTGCGATCTGGCTGGTTCGTCACCTACAATACCGAATTCTATGCACTGCAGCAGTCACTCTCCTCGGGCGTGGTTCGATCACTGCTCATTGCAGTGACATTTGCCTTCTGCACCCTCATTTGCACCACATGGAACATTCGACTGTCCATTCTGTCCACAGTCTGTCCATTGCCTTTCTCATCTTCACCACAATTGGTGCACTGATTTTGCTCGACTGGCGCTTGAATGTGATCGAGAGTATCAAAATTTCGCATACGATTGGACTGGCCATTGATGCCACACTGCACTACACGATCGTGTACAAGTTGCTGGCAAAGGTTAGTAGTGTTTTGTTTGACTGTCAATCTAATCTAAAAGTTAATCATGATCATAATTCAATCTTCCCCTTACAGGGAAATCGACTGTTGGGCATTTAGATGACACTTGCTCGAATTGGTAGTCCCGTTGCAATGGGCGCCATTACGACCTTCCTCGCCGGTTCGATTATGTTGTTCTCGCACATTTTGGCTTACATTCAGATTGGCACCTTTCTTATGTTGCTGTCCGTGATCATTTGGTTGTACTCGACTCTGTTTCATTTGGTAATGTCTCTCTCTCTCTCTCTCTCTCCCTCTCTCTCTCTCTCCCTCTCTCTCTCTCTCTCTCTCTCTCTCTCTCTCTCTCTCAAGATGTTCTGGTTCTAATCTCACTTTCACTTTGTCCCCAGAGTCTTCTTGGCATATTCGGCGCCCACCACGAAAAGTCCACCTTCTTGGCCAACTGGTTCACTCGAGTGCGCACCTACTACGTCTGACGGACATCTGTCGTAGACCGACTGTATCTATCACCTCTCGGTTGTGACAGCTTGTGCTCGGGATTGGCCATAGCATTCTATCTATTCTGTGTCGTTTGTTGCCTGTGTTGAGTTTGTTAAATGTACTTGGCAAATAAGAGTGAGCGTATAAGCAAGCCGAACATGTTTGCGTGAATCATAAGACGAGCTTAATCAACTGGCACACAAACCAGCCACGCACACACATGCAAGACCTTGATCAAAATGCCCAATGCTGGCCACGACGGGAAAAAGTGGTCACCTGTGGAATAATGAAATCGAGTGAGTTCTTCAAGTGAGTGGAAAGGAGCACTGCTAAATTGCCGACAGCACGCGGAAGTCAAAGTTGAAAGATAGTGACAAAAATGCCCAATGATGGCTACCATGGGCATCTAATATTCACTCATGGAATTATTGCTTAGACCATTCATTCATTCATTCATTCTCAAGACGCAACCACCATTGCTGGTGGACTTGACCGAGCCCTGATTACAGGTCAAGTTTCTTTGCTTTCGCGTAGCGTAGGGCGAATGCAAGGTGCCGACTGGGGAACGAGTGAGTGGCAAGCCCACAGCTGAAGATAGCATAGACCATTTATAATTATATTTATAATTACATAATCTCTGGAAATTATATCGATCAATTAATAACTCGTCTGACAATTTTATGATTAATAATCGCGTTATTCATTAAATTGTTATCATATTTCTACAAATTATGCAGTTCATTAATGCTTAGTTTGAATCTGAGACACAAGGCGGCGCCACCGTCTATGGGGTAATTACATTGAATATTGGCCGAGTTGCCGATCTAGTGAGCAATACCTATTTGTTTCTGTATCGTGTGTTTGTATTGTGGCATTGCAATGGTATTTGGGCTTGCTGTTCATAGAACTACCTTGTCCGAAAGGCAGACTTATTAGCCCTGCATACTGCCACAATCAGGTAGTTGGTGCCAATGGATTGAATTGGTTCTCACTTGACTTGGTGCAGTGTTGCCGTGGCCAGTAGATCGACCTAGACCGAATGGTCGGCTTGTATACGTCCTGCTTAGTGCCACAATCAGGTAGTTGGTGACAATGTATTGAAATGGTATTCACTGACTTGGTGCAGTGCTGCAGTGGAAAGCCGATCGACCTAGACCGAATGGTCGGCTTGTTTACCCTGCATATTGCAACAATCAGCAAATTGGTGCCAATGGATTGAAATGGTACTCACTGACTTGGTGCAGTGCTGGCTTGGCAAGTAGATCGACCTCGACCGAATGGTCGGCTTATATATGTCCTGCATACTGCCACAATCAGGTAGTTGGTGACAATGCATTGAAATGGTACTCACTGACTTGGTGCAGTGCTTTCTTGGCAAGAAGATCGACCTCGACCGAATGGTCGGCTTGTTTACGTCCTGCATACTGCCACAATCAGGTAGTTGGTGCCAATGGATTGAATTGGTTCTCACTTGACTTGGTGCAGTGTTGCCGTGGCCAGTAGATCGACTTAGGCAAAATGGGATGCTTGCTTGCCCTGCTTAGTGCCACAATCAGCTAATTGGTCGCAATGCATTGAAATGGTACTTACTGACTTGGTGCAGTGCTGCAGTGGCCAGCCGATCGACCTAGACCGAATGGTCGGCTTGTATACGTCCTGCTTAGTGCCACAATCAGGTAGTTGGTGGCACGAGACGATTAATTACGAGACACGAAGAGAGATAAATGAAAGTGCACTCGCCGAGCGATCGACAGAGCAGTGCACCGAACACAGCAGTCGACTCGCTGCCTTCTCTCTCACAGTGAGAGTCACACTATTGCACATTCGACTGTCGCTGGCTTGGTGTTGTGCTGTGTGTGTGTGCTCAATTCGAATGGCTCGTGTTGTAGTGTTCGCCGGCCAATATCTCACTCTATGTGACACTAGCTCAAGCAATTGAACTGCCAACCGACCTATTGACATGCAGGTAAACAATTGCGAGGCCGAAATGCTTTTTACACAGCGCGCGGCCGAAATGGTCTAATTTGACCCAAAACTTTGGAATTGATTTAAATGAGGTTTTGATTACCTAATATGCCACTTTTTGTGTTAAATATATTCTGTAACTCAACAATATTAATTTGAAATACATTTTGTGTAAGAATATTAATCTGATTACTGATAAGATAAGATTTTGTAAAACAAGTTAAAATTTTGCTAAAAAGTCATTCAACATTTTATTTTTTAATTTGTGATTTGCAATTGCATTTTCTTGATATTATGCATTATTTGTGTAAATAAATGTCTTTAGTTTTTAATTCAGTCATTAAATTTAGGAAATATCATCAAATAATCGCTATCAGATCAGATCAGATGAAAAATCTAGATGATATATGACGGTTGACTTCACTGCATTCTGAAATCTTATCAAAATAGATCGTTATCAGTAAGTGGTATTGCAAAATAGCCTCAAAATTGCCTATATTCCTATATAATGTTGATATATTTGCTAGATAAGCCAGATTATATCACAATCCAATGTAATCTGATGCCCACACAGGGAAGACAACATTTAGGGGAAGCACTACCAAAGGCACAGAGAGTAGCGTTTTGAGAAGATTTTTCAAAAAATCGAGCTTCCTATCTCCCTAATTACTCATATTTAAATTATTTTAAAAATTATGCTTAGAGATAACATTGAGAAGATATCATATTCCAAATTTCAACCCAATATTCCAAAAGACTTTCGAGTAAAAAATTATCAAAGTTTTATGCAGTGACACTGTTTTATCAATGATCTGATAAGATTTTTCAATTTTTCTTTTTGTTGGATTATGTGATTTGCAAAGAAAGTCAGCTAGACAAAAAAATTGATATGTTTGAAAAAAGGATTTATGCGTAGTTACAAAAATACAGAACTTTGGGTCAACTTTGACCATTTCGGCCTCGCGATTGTAAAAGCACATAAGGTCACCTGTTTAGTGCCGTCCCTGCGCCACTCTTTTTGGTCCCGAACAATAGATTGGTCACTGGTGTATTAGATATTGCATTCGGCTACTAATAAATAACATAATAAGTAAGATCGGTTATTTCATGTTTTAGAGCAAGTCTTGATTTGCGTTAGTGTCCAACAGTTATAAGCTCGGTTACAGCAACGAGCAGCTCAGGCCGCCAATCACCAAGACCCACCATGAGTTCTTCCGCCTCAGACTATGAACCATTACCAGGACAAAGCCCAATACTAAATGACCAAATGAACACCACATCTGCAGCACGTTTGCCCTACTCATCATTACAAAATCTTTATCGCAAGTGGGCTGAAAAATTCAGTTTCGAGTCAGGTGACCCAAGGCATTGCCACAATGCCGTGCATGCCCGCAGGAATGTCCAACAGCCAGTTGGTCCAGTCCACCTCCTCATTATCGTCCATCCTGTCAAACAACAATCCCAACAATCCACAGTCCTGGGGTGCACGTCAGGCAGTGTCCCAGTCGCCAATCATAATGCAGTCAGTCAAGTCACAGAAAGTACAGAAACCGATCCTGCAGACAGCACTGGCGCCCATTCTGCCACCGATCAATCCATCACCTACTGCATCCACAAACGGTACCATGAAGGAGGGTACCTTTGTGCGAGATCATCAACCAACTGGCTATGCGACAGTGCCACCAGTTCCTCTACATTCGAATTCGCCTTACTTGTCATCGAACATCTCGAATGGATCATCATCGAACTGTTCAACTCCAGTTCCACAGAACGTTCCACCACCGCCACCTCCACTGCCTCCCTTCTGTTCCACCACTGCATCATCACCTGCGTCCTCCACTACGTCTTCACTGAAATCAAACAAATTGAATCCACCACCCTACGGCAGTGTCTATCACAATCTAAATGCGACCGAAAACGGTGCCATTCCAAGTGGCAACTCGTCTACCCAGTCGGACGCCTCCTCCTACCACGCCAATCCACCACCACCTTATTCTCACGCAATTCAGTCCACCTCTCGAGTGAGTGCCGCAGTTGCCAATTACCAGAAGTTGGGTCAAGCGGCTCAATCGAATGCAAATCCACCTCCACCCCCACCACCACCACCCTACGGTCTGTCTCTGTCGATGTCTCAGCAGGACTCAATTGCTCAGATTATATCGAACTTTACCGCTGCTGCTAATGGCAATTCTGCAGCACCACCTGCACCACCACCGTCAGCTTATGGTGGCTCGAATGGTTCCTCCTCAGTACGGACAAGTACCAACAGTGCCCACCACCGATCCACCGAGTTATGCAACTTCAATGGCTGCGCTGGCTGCTCAACGTGCAGCAGCGGCAACGGCAGTTGGGAGTAATGGCACAACTAGTGTCTTTGCTGCAGCACAGCAATTGAACATGGCCGCCAGTTTGGCCACTGCCTCCACCTCATCTACTTCGTCAAATTCGGGATTCTCACAGTCGACTGTTCTACAGGCCAAAAGCATTCCAGCATCAATTGCAAATCGACCCCTTCCACTACCACCAACACAACTCGCAGTTCAACAGCAGCAACAACAGAAGAAGTCAAACTGCGATTTGGTCAATCTGGTGGAGTCAATCCGAACCTCGGACATCTCAGCACTGCAGTCGGTCGTTACCAATTCTGGACATTGAGGTTCACAAGTACGAGGAGCACTGCCGACAATCACAAAGTCGACTGTACCACCACTGCCACCAAAACAGAGCACAAACGGAAATGGACACTGACCATTGGATAGTCAAACGGTCCTACACCACCACCACTGCCACCACAGCCTTCGCATCTTCAGGCGCAGTTTCAACAACATCAACAGCAACTTGCTCAATCGAAAGCAGAATCATCATCAAATCTCCTACAATCATCAAACATTATTCTCGAGTATGACGACACAGAAGATCAAAGTTCTAATAACGAGAATCAGGAAGACGAAGAAGAGGAGGAAGAAGTCGAAGAGCCCGACTGTAGTCAGGACGTTGTCGAACAGGACGAGAACGGCCAAAAACGTAAACGAACCCACCAGTCACCAATCCCAATTCGGCGTTCCCTCTCCAAAGCAAAAGACAAAGAACGCCGAGTGAAGACCTTCTCTGCTGCAGCATACAAATTCTATATGGAACAGCACATTGAGAATCTCTTCAAGACGCAGCTTCAACGTGAATCACGTCGACTGAAGCGAGCGAAAATGGATCGATCCATGTTCAAGAAGATACGAACAATTGGTGTTGGAGCATTTGGGGAGGTGGCTTTGGTGGAGAAGACTGATGCAAACATGTTGTACGCAATGAAGATTTTCCGTAAGGCAGATGTGCTGAAACTGATTCAGGTTGCCCATGTCAAGGCTGAACGAGACATTCTGGCCGAGACATACAACGAACGGGTCGTACGATTGTACTACTCCTTTCAGGACGATCAACATCTCTACTTTGTGATAGACTACATTCCGGGCGGTGATCTCATGTCACTGCTGATTAAGCACAATCTGTTTGATGAGAATTTGGCGAGGTATGTTTAGAGAGAATCTTGGGAATTTTATGCTAATCGGACAATCTGTTGTTCATAGATTCTACATAGCCGAACTGGTGCTCGCAGTGGAGAGTGTCCACAAGATGGGATTCATCCATCGGGACATTAAGCCAGACAATGTGCTGATTGACAAGGACGGACACATTAAGTTGACCGACTTTGGCCTGTGCACGGGCTTTTGCTGGACACACAATTCAAAGTACTATCATCATGAACGGGCGAATTCGATGGACTTTGAGTCTGCCTGGAATAATAACAATAACAACAATGCCAATGGCAATGTAGGTCTCAATGGTTGTAATTGTCCTCATGCAGTGATGAATGGCGCACAAAATGGTTCATCAACTATGACTGCCTCAGGAATGGCGCTAGACATTTTTCAGGCTATTGTGTCGTTGAAGCCGCTTGAGAGACGGAAACAACGTCGAGAACATAATCGTTGTTTGGCTCATTCAATGGTGGGCAAGTTCAATTACATCGCGCCCGAAGTGTTGCTGTGCATTGGTTACACTCAACTGTGTGACTGGTGGAGTGTTTGCGTGATAATGTACGAGATGGTCGAGGGATCACCGCCATTTTTTGCCAATACGCCAGAGGAGACCGAACAAAAGGTAAGATGTTATGGTACTCTATGATGTTCGGCTCTGACAATGTACATTCCTCCCCAAATAGGTTATCAACTGGCCATCCCCTTTGCGCATTCCCGTCCAAGTTCGCCTCTCGAGTGACACCTCAGATCTAATCACCCAACTGTGCTGCGATGCCCAACATCGAATTGGCCTGACCGGAGCGGACCAGATGAAGCGTCATCCCTCTTTCGATCAATTGACTTTGAGTCAGGGCAGCGTGCTCGGACTGATCCGTACATTCCCGAGACCAAGCACCCAATGGAAACGTAGAACTTTGATCCAATCGATCCGACGCGACTGCACTCAGACGAGTCGGACACTGATATGGACGGAGAGATGCAGGGATTTGAAGGCTTCCGAGCAAATGGAAATGCAATGAACGGTCTGCGTGGGAACAAGAACAAGGACAAGGGCGCACCAGAAAGAGATCTCAAGCATCCGCAACATGCCTTTTTCGAGCTCACATTTAGGCGATTCTTGGATATCAGTGGTAAGGCCTATCCAATTAGGCTGTCCTCGGACGGACGGTCCCCAATTACGGACGACGACGACACGGAGAACTCCACAACTACATCACCAACCAACACCAATGACAATTCAATGACTTACGGATCGATAGGTGAGTGTTCACTTGATGAACAAGGCACAGTACCAATAACGGAAGCATTAATGCGGAATTGAAATCATGACTTCCGTCATCCCCGGGAGACGTAATCTTAATTTCAGGTTTGTCAGTCTTGCGCGAACTTATCGCTAAATGCTTGAGAATAAGACAATTTTATAGTAATTTACATTAGAATTAAGAATAAGCAAAGTAATTTACTTCAGAGTTTAGTTTGTCATCCATTTAGTTAACCACGAACAGAGATACAGATATAAAGAGAAGAGAACTAATTGATCAGTGATCAAACCACACAACTGACTAAGTGATTTGCCATTCCAGAGAGAGAGAGAGAGAGAGAGAGAGAGAGAGAGAGAGAGAGAGAGAGAGAGAGAGAGAGAGAGAGAGAGAGAGAGAGAGAGAGAGAGAGAGAGAGAGAGAGAGAGAGAGAGAGAGAGAGAGAGAGAGAGAGAGCGCGAGAGAGAGAGAGAGAGAGGGAGAGTGAGAGGGAGAGAGAGAGAGTGAGGGAGAGTGAGAGAGAGAGAGAGAGAGAGAGAGAGAGAGAGAGAGAGAGAGAGAGAGAGAGAGAGAGAGAGAGAGAGAGAGAGAGAGAGAGAGAGAGAGAGAGAGAGAGAGAGAGAGAGAGAGAGAGAGAGAGAGAGAGAGAGAGAGAGAGAGATTGGAACAATTCCATTTGTCTCAAAATCAGTCCAACTCCATAGGCCGTAATGTGTTTGCATACTTCACTGCATTGCATCTCTTCGACGAATGGTCCACCAGTTCACAAATGACTAAATCAATCGATTTAGACCGAGTGCACTGTGTTGGAGATGATGACATGTCCAATATAATATGCTCTCACTTTACTAGCTTCACTTTCTATTTGACCAGAATCAAAAGGCTCACGAAATGACAACTTAATCGAGACCATTCATCATGTCTGTGCTTGCAATGCATATTAGTGTTCTTGTAAGTGTGGCTTTCCCTTTTAAACATTTATGCTTCTGTGATTGGAGTACTTCATATTAGACTCATTTTAAAGTGAAATAGACTTATTATATATTAAACAAAGTGTATCTGTCTTGGCCCAGTGTACCATTAGTGCAGCTGTGTCAACTCTGAGGCAAATGAATTGATTAAACTTTGTATTAACCTATGCTGATTAGTGTATAGACTGGTCAATGCAATAACAATTATAAGTTGTCAAATGTGGTCTGCTTGGCAAGTCCCTAAAAAGCGATCGCTCTGTTTGCTTTGTAGTGTCAGTGCAATCATGTGCTGCAATGGGCATCTCACGGCGCAGCACGGAGCACCAAAACGAACAAGCACAATTGGCTTGTGTGTCGAGTTTGTGTGTGCTCACATTTACTTTCTCGTGTTCAAGTGTTCCGCGGTCAATGGCTAATTGTGTCTCTAAATTCGACAACAAACACAAATATTCTAAGAACATGATTGAACACATTTGGGATGAGTGTAATGCTTGCTTATTTCGATATATTGCACTGGGCAACTAATAAGTAGACTGTCTGCTTGTTGTTGATTAGCCAATTGTGCATATTCTGTTTTGCACGTCAACTCACCGCTGGTTGATTTTAATTAAATATGATTGTGTGTAATAAATTTACATTCGAAACAAACTGGTACACCCGAAAAGCACTTTTGTGCAATGTGCCCAACACTCGTGCACCACTAAAATGAATGCATTCTAGCGCGCGCAAACAGAACAATTTACTAATGAAAGAGTTTACAATTCAAAGTGAGATACTTAGTGACGCATTTCAAAGATTTTCCTCGTGCAGGACGATCAAATCAAAACACTTGACTCAACTTTCCACAGGACAGTGCGGCCAAACGAGATTAAAGTACCATTTGTCGGTGTTCCTTGTTTGCCGCTGTGTGGCCTGTTGGGTGACCTGCTCGAATGTTGCCACTTGGCAACTCACTCAGGTCTTGGTCTTTACCGGCGAGCCAGTGCCATCTCAGTCCGCTTGCCGACACCGACCAGTACATCGCCTGGCAGTGCCACTTGGCAACTCACTCAGGTCTTGGTCTTTACCGGCGAGCCAGTGCCATTTCAGTCCGCCTGCCGACACCGACCAGTACGTAGCCTGGCAGTGCCACTTGGCAACTCACTCAGGTCTTGGTCTTTACCGGCGTGCCAGTGCCATCTCAGTCCGCTTGCCGACACCGACCAGTACGTCGCCTGGCAGTGCCACTTGGCAACTCACTCAGGTCTTGGTCTTTACCGGCGAGCCAGTGCCATCTCAGTCTGCTAGCCGACACCGACCAGTACGTCGCCTGGCAGTGCCACTTGGCAACTCACTCAGGTCTTGGTCTTTACCGATGAGCCAGTGCCATCTCAGTCCGCTTGCCGACACCGACCAGTACGTAGCCTGGCAGTGCCACTTGGCAACTCACTCAGGTCTTGGTCTTTACCGGCGAGCCAGTGCCATCTCAGTCCGCTTGCCGACACCGACCAGTACATCGCCTGGCAGTGCCACTTGGCAACTCACTCAGGTCTTGGTCTTTACCGGCGAGCCAGTGCCATTTCAGTCCGCCTGCCGACACCGACCAGTACGTCGCCTGGCAGTGCCACTTGGCAACTCACTCAGGTCTTGGTCTTTACCGGCGAGCCAGTGCCATCTCAGTCCGCTAGCCGACACCGACCAGTACGTCGCCTGGCAGTGCCACTTGGCAACTCACTCAGGTCTTGGTCTTTACCGGCGAGCCAGTGCCATCTCAGTCCGCTAGCCGACACCGACCAGTACTTCGCCTGGCAGTGCCACTTGGCAACTCACTCAGGTCTTGGTCTTTACCGGTGAGCCAGTGCCATCTCAGTCCGCTAGCCGACACCGACCAGTACTTCGCCTGGCAGTGCCACTTGGCAACTCACTCAGGTCTTGGTCTTTACCGGCGAGCCAGTGCCATCTCAGTCCGCTAGCCGACACCGACCAGTACTTCGCCTGGCAGTGCCACTTGGCAACTCACTCAGGTCTTGGTCTTTACCGGTGAGCCAGTGCCATCTCAGTCCGCTAGCCGACACCGACCAGTACTTCGCCTGGCAGTGCCACTTGGCAACTCACTCAGGTCTTGGTCTTTACCGGCGAGCCAGTGCCATCTCAGTCCGCTAGCCGACACCGACCAGTACGTCGCCTGGCAGTGCCACTTGGCAACTCACTCAGGTCTTGGTCTTTACCGGCGAGCCAGTGCCATCTCAGTCCGCTAGCCGACACCGACCAGTACATCGCCTGGCAGTGCCACTTGGCAACTCACTCAGGTCTTGGTCTTTACCGGCGAGCCAGTGCCATTTCAGTCCGCCTGCCGACACCGACCAGTACGTCGCCTGGCAGTGCCACTTGGCAACTCACTCAGGTCTTGGTCTTTACCGGCGAGCCAGTGCCATCTCAGTCCGCTAGCCGACACCGACCAGTACTTCGCCTGGCAGTGCCACTTGGCAACTCACTCAGGTCTTGGTCTTTACCGGCGAGCCAGTGCCATCTCAGTCCGCTTGCCGACACCGACCAGTACATCGCCTGGCAGTGCCACTTGGCAACTCACTCAGGTCTTGGTCTTTACCGGCGAGCCAGTGCCATCTCAGTCCGCTTGCCGACACCGACCAGTACATCGCCTGGCAGTGCCACTTGGCAACTCACTCAGGTCTTGGTCTTTACCGGCGAGCCAGTGCCATTTCAGTCCGCCTGCCGACACCGACCAGTACGTCGATTGTCAGTGCTACGTGTCCGTTTACTTAGGTCTTGGCCCTTACTGACAAATGTGGGCTATCTCAGTAGGCCCGTCCATGAAATGTTGCTATTAGTGTGGCTTTTTCTTGTTTATTGATCTAATTGGCCCAAACTTGTGTTCCAGAGTATTGTCTACACCTACTTCACCTAACAAAATCAAGTGTTCCAATTATACACGATTTGTACAAGTCTCTAAAAGGCGATCGCTCTGTTTGCGTGCCAGTGGCGTAGTGTGTGCTCGGCCAACGGTTCACACACAGCACAGCACACAACACTGAAACGAACAACACCACTCTGCTGTGCCGAGTCATACATTTGAATTGCAATTTGAACAATTTGTGCCTCTTGCCAAGAAGTAAATAAATTATGCAATTAAAGAAAACAATCAACGATCGGACGGTGACAGACAGAAAGTACAAGATTACTTCGAGAAACAATAACGATATTGAAATCAACACAAAGTACACGTGTTATCCCAAGAATCATTTTACAAAGTTTACTTTTGTATAGCACAGCTCAGTGAACAAAACAAACTAACAAACCTATCCGGTAGTAGTGATTAGGCGTTCAGTTGTGACTGCATGCAACTGGCCATAACACACAATCTGTTCTGTGCTGTTCTTCTGGTCGTCTGTGTTGCCACTTTGATTACGTGTTGGAGATGGGTGCACACACGTATCGGTGTTAAATAAACTGGCCCCCAAGTTGCTTGACCATCAGTATATTTAGCTTGATTTATTCGAAACAGATCAATTGTATGTACATTACATCATTTATTTTTTCTATCAATAAAGCAAATAAGATCAACTTGAAAACATTGAGAATTGCCAAAGTCTACTGTGTTCGATTGTGTGTGGAGTTCGAACATTTACAGCGGCCTACCTGTGAGTGCTGAGTGCAGAAGAGGACTCGAGTAGACACTCACCACATCTTCACAACGCGAACGCTTCGGCAGTCGAACATATATTTACTGCTGTCGTGAAGAGGAGAGAAACAAACAAAGCGACCGAGAGACTTTGCTTCTCTTTCACTCTCGTTGGTTTGTGGTGTTGCAATGGCAGTTTGTATGGTGGATTGTGTTTGAATGCTATTTGTTTAATTGTATAAAATTTATATTTACTGATACGTTGATGTATGAATTAATGCGTTCTAATTAACAAAATTGTAGATATTAATTAAGTATGCGAACTAGTTAGTGTCGCGATGAGTGGAGCAGCATGCCAAGACAGCAACAAATGTATAGTGCTCACTCAAATGCATTTAATTAAATTGGTAGAGTAGATAAAGATGATCTAAATGGACAGACATACAACAGACACAATTATCAGTGTTTGTCGTAGAATTGATTGAGGCTAATTTGACTGTTTTGAGCGCTTTGCCATTTGGCCAATGCAAAACCGGGCATCGAGCATGACACACATTACAACAGCCCACTGAACACTTAGTCACTTTTAACCGAATTTCTAAACGGCAAACCAGTTGTTCTCAGGCGTCGACTGTACAAAGTATACAATCAAATATGTTCATCGAACTCAAATGCCATTTGTGTGACAATGAAGATGTCGCTATGATTTGGTGGTCTGCCGGCAGCATGACTTCAGTAGGTGAGACAGAGCTGTTCAAGTATAAACAAATTGCCAACTGCGCATACCTTGGTTCATTTCGACAATTAGTTCGATTTTCGAATAACAGCTGCCGCCACTGCTGCTTTATTTATATATTTAAATCTATCGTGTCCGTATTGTGTTGGCAATATTTTCGGTACTAATCGTTCTCTATCAATAATCCATGAACTTAGATGCTGTGTCGTGTGTTGCTACTCATCACCAACAACGTCTGACTATTATATCGTCACACAATAATGCTCGCGCCTGTTGTACTTGTCTTAATGTCCAACCGCTGTTCACTCACATACAAAATGCTTCTTATCGGTCGGGAAATTTTTGTCTATTCCACGGTAAGTCATTTTACATTATTTGTCAATATTTTCCATTTCATGACAATCTGCCCTCTCGATTCAAACAATCCAATATCTATAGTCACTTACCTTCTCTCGGGTACACCGCCACGGGTTGCCCGTATGCATTGGATGGTGATCATCAGTCATACTGTCTGTGTGGATGTGTGCAAGTGACATTACCGTCGGCGCGACCTGTCTTACTTTTACTCGCCGGTCGATCGCTCTCAGATCTACCTAGTAACTTGTAGTTACTATTCCCGTAAAATCAAGGTCCCCATTTCCAAGAACTCCTCAACTCCCGTTCGCCCTTCGCTTCCTGTATGCATTTAGGGCAACTGTCGTAGTGCCACAATCGACCGATAGCTAATCATGTGTCCTTGACTTTATGCTTCACCAGGGCCAAGCTTGCCACTTATCGGTTACTATACCAAGGCCTTTGTCCTCTCCCCTTCAACTACTTCTATCAATCTGAAGTCAAAATCACCACCGGTTCATTTGTAAATCTTGCAGTTCCTTAATATTAGTTAAATAAGTGATTCTCGACACATTTCGACATGCTTTGCTGTTTGTTTTGCCTCTTTCAAACTGAATCGTTGTGTGAAGAACCGAACAAACTTGTGTCTGTGTGTTTGTGTTTGTGTCTGTATTCGTACTCAACTTCCAATTGAATTTCATCTTGAATATACCAACAACATCTTTACACAACGCATACGAACGATACCTATCGAGCCGTCATTCAGTCACATACTCACTCACTCAATGTGTTTATTATTATTAATGTGACTTCGATAGCAGTGTCTACTACTACTACTCGCCTTTGTGCGGTGTAGAGGTTGGCAGTGCAGCAGCATCTTCTCTCGCCATTCAAATCATCACTTCGCAATGATCTTTCGAGACCCATGCATCCTCAGTGTTCACTCTGTGGGCCAGTTTCATAAATGTCGCTTACTCAGTCAGTCACTCTGACTTTGCCTGTGATGTTGCCATGTTGCCTCTTGTCATTGTCACGGTCGGAAATGTTTTTTGCTAATAGCGAGCGATCGTTCGTTGTTTGTGTTGATCGTCTATGTGTGCCCGTCCAATTCCAAAGCCCAAGTCTGGCGCCTTGGTTGTCTCATTCGAGGCGAAGGCCATTTGATTTGGTCTTGCATTAGTGTCATTCAACACCTCAGGCCTGACCATAACTGACTCTACACAGTTCAACATTAGTTACTTCGATCTCCTACTCTACTACTCTCTACACACACCAACACCAACCGCCAGTCTCTGTACTCTACATTTCGATCTCTCACACAAACACGGTGCACTACATATTCTCGTATTGATGCATCACTCCAGTCACACTCACCACTTGGTGCACATTGAGCGATCATTAATGCCGCTCTGTGTGTGTGCACTCTATGTCTGTCTGTTCCTCTTTCGAGTACACACTTTCTCCTCTCTCGCTCACGTGTTTCTCGATGCATCATCATCATCACTACTACCAGCACTGTTTGCCATTTGCTGTCTCGTCTTTGGTTAAATGTTGAGTTTGTGTTTCTATTGGCGAACATCACTTCTCACGAACTGTCTCGTGTCGATTTACATCTCATCAGACATTTGATTTTTTTGAGTCAAAACATCTCACCTCGGTCTAATCTAATCGCCTTGTTCACAACTTCACTTTACAAACTCAGTCAACAGTTAGAACGGTAAGTCATAATCTCATTACACTCACACCACAAACATACACAGCCCAAACTCGCTCGAATGTCTTCTTCTTGTTTGTTAGTTTGAGTTGTTTTTTGCGTTCAACACTAAAAATGATTAATCAGTGACGATCCAACTACCAAGCAGGCACACACAGAGACAGGACACAACACTCGCGTGCAAGTCGATCTTATCGTTCGTTTCTCGCATGTGCTTGTACTTTTCGTTTCATTCGATGTGTGCACTGATTGAGTTCACCTTCACTTACCAGTCCAGTAAAATGTGATCATTGATGCGGTTACCTGTTCGGTTGTCTGGTTGTGTTGGTGTGTCTGCCTGTGTATGTTGCATTCGATTATGTGACGTGTCACACTGTACCATCACTATTTGCCATTTTGTTCTCCTTTGTGACTCAATGATGAAGCCGTGTCTCTTATTAGCAAACACAAATGTCTCACCTACCTCACATTTCTCGTGTTACACTTCATTATCATCTTGTAATTGAGACACCCGAGCTAATTCATCTTCTAAGAGGCTTCTTGTTTTGAAGCACACTAATACACCAGAAGAGTAAGTTATCACATAACCACACACACACACACACACACACACACACACACACACACACACACACACACACACACACACACACACACACACACACACACACACACACACACACACACACACACACACACACACACACACACACACACACACACACACACACACACACACACACACACACTTCTCTTTATTTATTTTTGTCGAATGCAAATCGTGGTGCAAACGATATCAAAAGTTGGCTTACTGTTCGTATGCTCACTGTTTTTGATAAGCACTTTTAGAAAATAAAAAGTTTCATCTTTGTCCACTGACCACGGATAAGTCAGTTTTCTGGTCATTCAATAATTAAGTGTACCGCGATCACGAGGACATTAGCTTTACAACCGACCGTGCCGTGTCGGCAACATACACGACCACACAGGCAAACAGACTATTGTGACAGACGGGCAGAGAGGAGACTTTTCGTATGTTCGTTCGTTCGGTGCCACTGTGAGTTGTGTGTTTGTGTGTTGAACTAGAACGACAGATACAGCGTAGATGCGATTGCTGCTGTATTGATCATATCGCCAATGGCAAAATAAACATCTCCTTACATTTAAATATTTGTCGTTGTTTGTCGCATTGGCTTCTTCATGTAACACTCAATTGGTGTAATATGAATGTCTTCATATGTGTGTATTCTATTTACTATTCAAATTCAGTCAATGTTCTGACAGATTTGATTTCATGTCCGAAATCGACAACTTGACCTTTGATACATTACATTGTGTTGTTCTTCCCAATAGTTCGTGTTTGTGTGCACACGTGGTTTATCTTGTAATCTGATTGACCTGGTTAGACCTTACTCGAAAGTGTTCGATCATCTAAACGAGATCGTATATGTGGCTTGTGATGATGATGATGATTATGTATGCCTCTCTCTCTCTCTCTCTCTCTCTCTCTCTCTCTCTCTCTCTCTCTCTCTCTCTCTCTCGTCACTCCACATTCCCCGTTCTGTGCAGTTGTGTAGACAATCTCGCACACATTGATGTGGCTGTGTGTGTCGGTCGTTGTGTCTGTTCAATATTCATGAGATTTATTTGTCTTCGTTCCTTCTTTTTTCTTTTGTTTTGGAAACCATCCTTTCACTCGTGATTATCCGTTCTATAATTTTTGTCGCGTGTCGCTTTCATTCTAACTGCCTACATATGTCAAGTCAGTTTGCAGTGTCAGTTGCACTTGGACATCTCTCGTACGATTGCAAGTTGAGCTCACTAAATTTGATTGATCTAGTATGTCAGGAACGCACATTCACACACACATTCGTTTAGTATTCACCAGTTCCAGTTTGAACTCTCTCGATTACCCTAAATATTGACCTTCATTTTTTGTTGTTGATGAACTCTTTCTCAGTCAGTCTCTCTATGTTATTATGTGCGTTCGTTCGTTTTCCTCGATCCATCATGTTTGGTCTCGTGTCTTCAATGCTTTTCTGTGACTGCATCGATTTTCCTCTTAGTGTCTCATTTCCGTTGATGATTATATGATAAAGCGGTGTTCTTGTCGTTCTTTCTTTTTTGTCTTGTGTTTTTAGTTTCTTTCTGTTAAATAACGCACTTTTCTTCTTCTTCTTCTTCGAGGTACTTCACAAGTTGCTTACCTGAACAAATCCTAAACTAGTACAACATCAAACAGTGAAACATTCGAGCTAGGATATATGTGATTGAATGTGTGTGTGTGTGTGTGTGTGTGTGTGTGTGTGTGGTTTGTTGTTGTGCGCCTATTTCTGTTTGGCTCAATAGTTGCATAAAGAACTGAGTGTGTTTGTCTGTTTTGTGTTGGTATGTGTGTTCGCAGTAATTAAAAGTATCAATTACGGACTCATAAATAACAGAATCATTTGTACACGTAATACATGACCGCACGGTTAGTGCCCGCACACATCATCATTATCGAACCAATCAAACGTATTTAGGCAGACAATTCACTTGGTCAATTAGTATTTAAACTCGAACTTTGTTCGCTTT
The DNA here is from genome assembly GCA_023373905.1 of Rhizoglyphus robini. Taxonomy (NCBI): domain Eukaryota; kingdom Metazoa; phylum Arthropoda; class Arachnida; order Sarcoptiformes; family Acaridae; genus Rhizoglyphus; species Rhizoglyphus robini. Next base: position 110,081 of record JAKIJQ010000257.1, on the reverse strand, counting down.
ATTTTCTATTTTGTCGTTTGTTATATACAAGTGCCTTAGAGTTTGTGATTGTCTTAGTTTGAGAGATTTTGGCGATATTGTGGAGATGTCTTCGGTCTATCTCTTACTCTCTCTCTCTCTCTCTCTCTCTCTCTCTCTCTCTCTCTCTCTCTCTCTCTCTCTCTCTCTCTCTCTCTCTCTCTCTCTCTCTCCCTCCACTTGCACACACAACTTGGTTCACTCTTGTATCGTTTTTTGTCCGCCTTTAAATGTTCTTCTTTGTGTCTTCGCCTTCTCCTTCTCTTGGGCGCTTATTTCGAAGCCTTCACAGTAAACTCCACGGGTCTCCGCATTTGGTTTGAAATTAAAGATTTTTACGACCTTTACAGTAGGAAGTGTATTTGCATTTGCAGAGATGTGGTGAGTGCGGTTAGTGCGATTGTCGGCACTTTGACCACTCTGCAACCAGCAAATTTATGAAGTGAATCTAATCGGTTGTTCATTTCAATCGATTATTGGTCGTTTTGTTGAGCCTCTCAAATAAACAAAACACAATGGACATTTGCCTAACCAATTCAATTGATTTGTGTGTCTGTGTCTGTGTGTGCATGTGCTTTGCTCGAATAGTGGTTGGCTGCGGCCTCTCGTTTAGTGATGGAACATAAATAACCGAATTAGTTCTCCGAGTCGGACAGAGGCACAAAACTCCCTAAAGCTCTCACCATTGTCTTTTCATGTTTGCACTCTTCATAATCGTCGAACTAGTCAATCGCTTCTGTGTAGATAAATAATAATCGCCAATAATAACCACACAGCCTTATAATAACAAAATTAGCGCTATTTGCTAGAGGTCGGAGCATTTGAACTTTTTGTGTCTCGCACTAAACGGCGTGAACATGCACAACTGATGCAAATAACCGTCAAATGGCTACGGCCATAAAGATGTCATGTGAGTGCAGCCGACCCTTCTCCCACAGACAGATGCATAAATTGACTACTCCGTGAAGCTCGCTCTTTTTAAAAAATGAAATGGTAATTTGAACGAAGGGTGTTTTTTTATTAGTCTGTTCGACTCATTGCAATTGAAAGCAACCGACATTGAAAACACACATATGTTAGCCCAATGCGCCACAGGGAGATAGAACACAAAGCAAATTATGAGCTCTTAAGATGCGTTCGGTTTTGGGCTGTGCAAGTCTTTATTTCTCGATCCCACAGACTTTCGAGTGCAAAAGTTTTATTATGATTGGTTCTCATGAATATAATCTGTCTCTTAATGTGCCAACATATGGCCAGTGATAAAGTAGTAAGTGCACTGGGTGACATAACTCTAGACACTGAATTAGACTCGATTTGTGTTTGTGTTTCAAAAAAAGTGCATGCACATTTCATTACACAATCGACTGAACTCTGTTTTGTGACTGTTGTGTTTGTCACCATCTCCACTGGAAGACGGAAAAGTGATACTGATGACAAAGCGGTGATCGATATTTCTTCAAGTGACCTAATAAAATCAAGTTCGAGCTCACCCGCTCACAGACATTTAGATGAACTTTTCTCTCTTGCACTTTCACCGTCTCTGAGTAGAGTGCTTCCGAGCGATTGATGCTTTTGTAAACTAGTCTATTTATTTATCTTTGTGCAGACACACAGACAGACAGACTGGCACATACACTCGCACATTTGAATGGATTTAGTTGTGCTTGGGTTAGTTGTTGTTATTATTGTTTGTCTTTTTCTCGTATTGGTTAGGGAGATGAGTTTGAAGTGGTGCAATGAGAAAACAAACTTTCATCTTAATAGTCTTTGTCTGTGTATGTGTCTTGATATAATAATGAGAACCATTTAAATGCAGATGGTGCAGTGAGTCAGTGAGATATGATGAGCAATAATAATGTTCATTGACAAACTTTTGAATTGTTGGTAATTAATTTAATGATGAGCACGTTCATTAGAAGACTTCAATTCAATTCTAACTATGCAATTTCAAACATACAGATCATTCTGTTTTTTTTCAAGAAAATTAGTAAGTGTACATTTGTGTGTTAGTGCCAAAATAATGGAAATTAAATGATTACTTTCGAAAGACTAGAGAAGCCTGATTTGCTTAATTGAGTCGTAATAATAATAGTTGCTGGAGATGCAGTAACTAGAATTGGCTTAGAACAGTCCCTCACAAGTAAGTAATTAGACAATGTCTAGGACCTGAAGACCACTTGCAGAATTGAATCTCATTTCTTAATAACCACACACACTCAATCCTATGTCACTATTTCATTTACTCAGATTGGCATCGGCTATGGTCTATCCGTTCATTGTGGTAGTACAGAGTTCGGCGGTTATCGTTTTTTTCTTCTTTTTCATTTTATCAGTTTCCTTCTTGTACAAAAGTCCGAACACACATCACATGCATCATCAGTCTGTGTGTATGCGAGTTGTTTGTGTCTGTGTTCGTTTAGTTTCGTAACATTTCTGTTGGCTTTGTGTATTTGCATGTCTGTGTGTGTCTGTGTGTGTCTGTGTGTGCACTGTTTAAATTATTTTCTCGTGCATGTCGAGTGTCTTACTTCTCATCACTGGTCTCATCAATTTGTAAATATCGTTTGGCGGTCAGACGGTCGTTATTGAGTGCGCACTTGTCTTCCAGCACGTAACATGATGTATTTTTGTTGTTTTTGGTTTTCAATTCTTTATACCAAGACGAATGTATCATCTTTTCCCTCTCTGTCCTTGTTCACCGATTAATCATTTTGGCTTGAGTTTGTTCGTTTCCATGTGTCGTTTGTCTGTCTATTTGTTCGTTTAAAATCACTCGAATGCAAATCACTTCATTCGACTTTGACATTCTCCCCAGTCGCCAGTCGTCGAGTCACTTTCCCATAACATTCTCTCTTTCTCTCTCTCTCTCTCTCTCTCTCTCTCTCTCTCTCTTTCTCTCTCTCCCTCTCTCTCTCACTCGCTCAACACGCAACCATTTCAGTCCCTCTCGTTCGTTCGTTCGTTCGTTCATGTTCTATCGCTCACATCGCCCGATGCCGTCGACATGTCTCGTTTTGTGTATGCTCTATCTATCTATTTCAATTATCTGTTACTGATTTGCTTTCTAAACGAGAGTGAAAGTGATCAACTCGTCAGTGTCATCTTAGTTGTCAGAGTATTTTGTTACTTCGTCGAAGGATGAGACTTGGCTGAGTAGTTGTGTGTGTGTGTCCACTTTTTGTGTTTGTTCGCACTTTGCACATTCACAACGTTATCGTCACCCTGACTCGTGTGGTTCGTATATACGGCTTCACTCTTTCTCACTTAAACAGTCCAAGCACACTACATTTTCATATCTAATCACTGGGTTTTGTTCATTTTTTCACTAATCAGATGATATTTTTTTTTTTTCTATTTGCACAGTCACCGAGCCATTGGTTTCTCGCTTTCCATCGAATCGTGAACAACTCGTTCTCATCTCCTCTCGGACTTCTACACTCTTCAACATCTCAGCCCAAAGGTCAAACTGTTTACGTTAACATTTGAATATACTTTTTGGTTGTTGTGTGCTCTCATCTCACTCACCCTAATCAACTAATCAACTAACTATTAACGTACACTTCTTCATTATTAACACAATAACACACTCACAATTGGCATTTGTCATCATACTACTGCTTCTACTACCAATACTTCGTCTAGTTCACGGTAAGTTTTGTATTTTACGACGGCGCGTCACTATTTGACTAGTAAATCTCGAGTTATCGGTTATTTGGCACTTCGTAGTGTGTTGCCATTACGAGCCACATTGGGACATTTAGTTTTGCAAAAACAAAACTTGAGGTAAAGTCACTGATTGAATTGAATAGTAAATGAAGGTTGCAGATTAGCGCGATATTTTATTTGCATGTGATTGAACTTAAATATCGTTTGCGAAATATCAAGATTATTTTAATTACCGAACCCGAACACAAGTATCAATTACATTATGTAATAGTAAACACGAAAAATAGAGAAAGAGTGAGGGTTAATTGTCGAAATCGATACAAACATGTTATCATTATTCAAAGCGAGAAAGCAAAGTGTGAAAGCAATTGACACGAGATACTAAAGTGAATGTTAATGTAAGATAAAATTTACAAATAGAGACAGACAGACAGAGAGAGAGAGAGAGAGAGAGAGAGAGAGAGAGAGAGAGAGAGAGAGAGAGAGAGAGAGAGAGAGGAGAGAGAGAGAGAGAGAGAGGGATTGAGAGAGAGGGATTGAGAGAGAGAGAGAGAGAGAGAGAGAGAGAGACAGACAGACAGACAGACAGACAGACAGAGAGAGAGAGAGAGAGAGAGAGAGAGGGCACATCACTGCACACTCAGTAAAAAGAGTCATGTACAGGCATTGCCGAACGACTTGTGATGATACCGATACATTGAGAGACTTTCAAAAAAACAAATTCGCACTACCAAATAAATATTAAACAGGCGGTGAGAAGTGTGTCTGTCTGCTTGCAATGTCAACAAACCCGAAAACGCATACTACTCGATGTTCGAAATTTGAATAGAAAACCGATAAAACAGCAAACTAAGACATTCGAACACATACAAGCACACATATAATCACACTCACACACCTTCTAACGTACAGTTAATGATCTAATCGAAATTCGAACAAAATCTTAGCACGGCAGCCAAAACCAATAATATCATAATAATATATAGAATACAAACAGTCAAACATTCACATTATGATAGTTATCTAAGAATTAAAGAAGAAGTATAAAGAACTAGGCAATTGAATATAGTTTTTTGATATTTTAGTTGCCTAAAATCATGTCCTTCTGTTCACCTCATCAATACAGTAAGATAGTTTGTTCGAGTCCATTCGAGATTATCACTTTGAGTGAAGTGTGTTTTTGTTCGATATGACAAAACCATCTGACACATATCAGAACTCTGGTCAAAATCACACCGACTTGATGAAATCGAATTGAGAAATCCATCTAACAAACATTTATTTTCCATTACCCGCGAGTCTCAATGGCGCACACACACACGCACTTTTTACTCGAATTAGTCACTTTTAGTTTTGAAATTATTAAGTAATCCTTATTTCATTTCTGTGTGGTACAACTGAGAGTGAGATTGTTGTTGCAATTGACGGCTTTTTTTCTTGCCATCAATGACAATATTACTACTCACCTAACAAGGCTCCCCTTTGGTTCAAACATACCAAAAAACAAACCAACAGATGGAACGATTACTTTCGGTCCTAGGCCTTTGCTTTACATCTCACTTTTTACCAAAATTGAATTGAAGAGAATTGAAAAACATTAAAACGAAAAAAAGAAATTGCTTAAATCTAAACACAAGCACACACGTGTACTAAACAAACAACACACACACACACACACACACACACACACACACACACACACACACACACACACACACACACACACACACACACACACACACACACACACACACACACACACACACACACACACACACACACACACACAAGCATTGGCTTATTATTGTTATTTGGTTCGTTCGGTTAGTCAATTTGCATGTGCGTGTCTGTGTGACTTACTCCGCATCACTTTGCCACATCAATTCGTAAATAAAATCTAACCGGCAAACTAAGTTTTTTTCTCATTATTAAACGCTTTTCTGGTTTTCCTGTTTTTGTACGCAATTCTCCATCAAAGAGTAATCAAACAATTGTGTGAAAGCATACAAGTGTGTTCTTTTTTGCCCTTCTGCCTTATTGCTCTTTGTCAAATTGATTCTGTCCAATTGAGGCCAATCATGCACGCTACACTTTCATTTTTTTCTGGAAATCGTCACCAATCAGAGATGAACTTTACTGTTAACTTGTGTTTCGTATTTTTGTTTTTGGTTTTTGGTTTTTGGTTTTAATTTCTTCTTCTTCTTTTTTGACAGTCAAGTAGTATGTCTTTTACTAGCAAGCTCATATGCTTCTTGTCTTTCTTCTCCATTTATAAGGAGAAAGTAGTTTCGCTTTTTGTTTTTGTTCTTATATTTTTGCTGTATATGCACAAAGTCGATTCCTGTGTTCGTGTGTTCGTGTGTTCGTATGTGTGTGTGTGTCTGTCTGTCTGTTCTGAATTTGTTGTTGTTTGTTTACTGTTTCGTCTTCTGTTAAGTACCGGGTGTCGTGTGTTCCAAGTGGTGCACGTTGTCATCGTTTAGTGCCATTAAGTTTAATAGTTGTCTTTGCTTATGTGTATCATAGTGCCGCGACTACTACCGTTGAACTTATGACATTTCTTTGTGTTTCTGTGCACCCTTGCTCGGTTAGGTGTTTTTCTTTTTTTATTCACTCTCTCACTAGTCACTTACCAACATATTTAACGGATCATCTCGATTGGATGTTTGTCTGTCTGTCTGTTGGATGTGTGTTTGTCTGGAACGAACGAAAGTTTCATCCTCCTTTTTGTTTTTCATGAAAATGATGTTTTCGTTCTATTCTCTGTGTGTGTGTGTTGCTAGCATTCGTTCATATACTCTCATGGTACCTACTCTCATAGTTCTCTCTTTCGGAATAGTCTCATTTGCTAGGTAGATGTAAACCAGCGAGCAACATTACAAGTTGTGTGTGGCACTCGCTGCCGACTCACTCTCGCTCTCTGCTGGTTACATTACACCCGTTCAGTCTTGACACTCAAAACTTGAGTTTGTTCCGTACTGAGAAGAAAGACACAGAGATAAGTCAATTGCCCATCTAATTGATTCATCTCAGTGTCATCAATGTGTCACACGGGTCACAAGTTGTCATCTTGGTGAGTCTCTTTGTCTGTCCGACCCTATGCAAGACTAGAGTGACTTTTGTCATCATGGGTCCCGAGTTGAACACTTAGTGGGACACACCAATCAGTCCCCTTCCATTTAGTGCCCCCATGATACCCCCGCCATCACCATCCCCAAAACGAGCCATTCTATTACCCTTCGATCACAATACTGTTGCTGCTTTTGACGATGCTTCTACTCACACAAATTCGTTGCTTTCTTCCCCACTCTATGCCTTCTGCTCCTCTTTCTGTTTCACACACTCGTTCTCTCTCTCCAAATTCGCAATTGCATTGCACACTGCTCGCTTGTATCGTGTGACTGGTGTGTGTGTGTGTGCGCTTAGTGTGCTTGCTTGTCCACTTTGTGTGAGTTGTTCTGTCTAGTCAGTCAGTCGTCGGAGCGCTCTACTGAGAGGCACACACACAATCGTCGGCCAATTAGTTAGTTAAACTTCAGCACTCAGAAGTCGCTCACTCTATGGTCACTTGTGTTGGCTTTCATTCAATTGGCGTATTTGTCACAAAAGTGTGTTTGACTCGTGTGCATTGTGTTCGTTTTCTTGTTCTCGATTAACGAGATTACCTTTACAACTGTGCACACTGTTGGCACTTTCCACCCTCTCACCACTCATTCGGTTCGTATATACCTCACCACACACTTGTTCGCCCCTAAGCTAGACATACACTCTAACTCATACTCGACACATCAGTTCCATATCTAATCACCCACTCGGGTTTCAATTACTTCGCACTATCACTAATACATTGCTTATATGTTTTGACAGCACAACTCAATCAATCAAGTTATCACCATTTAGTTGGCCTCTGTTGCATCTCTGCCGCATATTCGATCTCATCCCTTCCGAACACCAATCGACTGCCATATCGAACACTGTGTCACTTCATTTCATCGGACTCACACGGTAGGTGTCTGTTTTTTGTTGTTGCTCGCTCGCGCGGTCATCTCTACTGTTGATCAAATTCGCTTTACTGTTTGTTAGTACACGACTTTTACATTGCGAAGCTTGTGCGTTCGATCATTTGACTGATCAAGCACATTCGTGAATGACTCGAGCGCTATTCACTAAAGTAGATCACATTATCGCACTCTATGGACTCTGTCCCGAGAGAGGAAACGAGAACGAGGGTCATCCAATCAGTTTGTGTCATCACTTCTTGTTAATTACCAATGTCGCCAACAGGTCCTGTTAAGGTCCTCCATATGTGTGGACAGATCTGCCTTGAGAGCGGACTAAGCTTGAGACTGAGCACTGTTGGTGATCGACAGGCAAAACGTCTCCCTTTGCCAACACATTGTGACCTTAATTACCATAGTGTCCTCAACCGCTCGCGGAGCTGTGCAATGTATGAACCATTCGAGCAGGACTTGAAGGGGACTTGCGAGAACGGCAATAAAACAATGTGCACAGACACAGTCACAGATGTGTCGACAGACCGTGACTAATTTAACAGGCCAAATTCTGCCAGTGTTTGCTCGTTTGTGCGCTGTCGGCGAATGTAAAAGCAACCTATTCTTCGATTCAATACTGAGATTGGTGCTGTCACCGCGTTCATCTTACGAACACGATCCTAAGACCTTGGCCAAACTGAATGGAAATAATTAACCTAATGTGCCTTATCTATGCTCATCCTTGCACACGTCAATAAGGACAAAACAGCACATGTGTAATAAATCGTTTAGCCTGGTGCGCAGGGCCCCGCACCGCCATTCTCTTTATCCTTCGACCCTTTCTCTCTCCCTCTCTCTCTCTCTCTCTCTCTCTCTCTCTCTCTCTCTCTCTCTCTCTCTCTCTCTCTCTCTCTCTCTCTTTCTCTCTCTCTCTCTCTCTCCCTCTCCCTCTCTCTCTCTCCCTCTCAAGGTCACCTTTCTCTCCATTCACGCACATGACCCTAAGTGGAATTTAATGGCCCAATGGGGGAGTAAGAGGTTTAATTGTTTGCGTGTGTTTCATTAAGGGATAAACTCTGTCGGGGTCTCTCTTCTTCATATGACAATCACCATCCGCGCACGGACGGTGTCTGTCGCAACAAGACAAAGCTGTTAAGTCTCCAAAATACTATTACGGCTACTTTTCCTCGATGACAATCTGCACACACACACAAAAGTCTCGTGTCGCCATATGCCACAGGAGTCGTCTTATTCTTATTGCAATTCAATTATGCCAGGGATTAGTGTGCGTGTGCCCATGATCGCTTAATTAATTGCTTTCAGATTAGTGATTGAGGAATTTGTGCAGGATTCTGTAGGAATTGTCTCATTAGTAAATATGCTCAATTGAAGTTTCCATATCTTAATTTATTAACTAGGACCAATTATAACTTAGGGGATCTCTCATACTTTTCTGCGGTCATCTCTCACCAAAATTTTCTTTTTATCTCTCGTCCTCACCCTCGCTCATTATATTATTCTTTATTTCCCTCAATCTCTTCCACGTTCCATCTGTCATTTTCTTCCTCTCAATTTCTCATTCTACCTCATTTATCGCTCTCCCAACACTTGGGCACAATGCACCACCCAATATGGTGGGAGGGAGAGAGAGAGAGAGAGAGAGAGAGAGAGAGAGAGAGAGAGAGAGAGAGAGAGAGAGAGAGAGAGAGAGAGAGAGAGAGAGAGAGAGAGAGAGAGAGAGAGTTAGTGAAAGAGGGAGAGAGAGAGAGAGAGAGAGAGAGTTAGTGAGAGAGAGAGAGAGAGAGAGAGAGAGAGAGAGAGAGAGAGAGAGTGAATCTCTTGACCCATTTGGTTTTGTCACTTTTGATCGATTCTTTCGGATAATTTAAATTCAATTTTAGATCGCATAAAGTGTTCAAACTGTATTGCTCAATTTGTGTACTCTAAATTGATTCCCAAGCGATTGAACTCTTTTACACTCAAACAAATAAGTCCTTTGAGGAAGAATAGTATTTATGCATATACATGGACGATGTTGAGACTAGAGAGACTGGATATTAGTTTATATTCTTGTTTTTTTTACCCGCGAACTCTCATTCCGAATCGATTTTGCTATTTCCAAATGGAAAGTAAGTGAACGAATGTGCCTCGGGAAAGCATGCATCTCTCGACACGCTCTTTAAGTAGGCAAATATAATTTCATGATCACACGCAAACAGACATTTCCCGGTCTGAACAGCCTCGTAAATGTCAATCATAATGGCAATTACTGTTGGGCTACCCTCTCTGTTCTCTCAATTGGAGGCTAAAATTGTAAATGCCAATTTGAAAAGACAATGATCAATAAATTTGGAGCTAAGCAAGCAAACTGAGAGAGGCGATCGATGTTTGAATTAGAGAGAAACGGACGGTGAGTAGAGATAGATTCACAAATGGCAGTGTCCGTAGAGAATGAGCTTAGTTAATCGCACAGGTGCAAATGGAAGGTGTTCCTAATTTATGGCAAATATGTCACATTTTCATTTTTCCCTAACTGCTTGGTCGGGGTGATAAAAGATGGTCATTGGAAAGACAAGATGTAATCCAATTAACAAACAAACCAATCTCACACAGTCTAACTCAACTCGGCTTTAGGCCATACTCGAACAGAAACAAAGGAACTTTGCACAAAGGCAAATATTATATAATTGTCTGTCAACGCTTTCTGCCACCAACCATGAACATGATTATGATGAGGGCACTTGTAGGCAAACATAAAATCGGTTTTTATGAGCAATGCGCAAGCCAATTCATTATTCCGCAAATTATTGAAACACTTGTTTTGATCTTACTTTAAAGGTAGTACCTACCGAAGTCGTTCAAGTGAAGCACATTTCTACTGGTCAGCAGACTGCTGTTTGTGAACAACTTCAAAATGGACAAACCATCAGTAGCGATACTCGAACCTGACAATCCAAATCACAAAAGTCTCATTGAGTACAGAGAGATCAATGGATTCAAAGATCTCAACAAGCTAAACAAAGCTAATGGATCTCAAAGGTTTGTGTAGTGTATAAATTGGTCAGGTCACGTTGTCATAACTATAGCAATCGTCAATTTAAATTTAGACAAAAACGTCCATTTCAACTACATGTTCAGGATAATTCTGGTGTAACCAAACCATCTGTCAATGATGACAGATGGAACCCTCGAGAGAAATTTGGTTGTACAGATGCAATCAGAGCAGAACTGGACACAATGATTAATGCTTTAAACGTTTTGGAAGACGAAGAAATCATCTGCACATTCGGAAATTTTCAAATCTCCAAAAAAGAGTTAAAAATATTGTGTCATCGCACTGGTTGGATCCATGGTCTGGTATGTTGTGTGTTATGAGCTTGTTTGTTTGTTCGTTGATGAGCTCATTTGTGTTGTGTTTCTGTGTTTGTTCACTTAGGTCGTGGATTGGCACACTCGGCACATTATGGCACAGATTGAACAATCCAATTGTTTTGCATATTCGTACACAAACTTCAATTACCATAATAACGAAATGAATTCCACTCAAGGCATTAACCCGTTTGCGTATGAGACACTGTTCGTGCCAATTGCAGAAACAAATCCTTTTACTGGCGAAGGTTTACACTGGATTTTGGTTGTAAGTTTGTAATCTTTCTTGTGCGCTCGTTACTAAATTGTGACTGTCAAATTGTGTCTCACTAAAGGTCATCCGTATAAAAACACAAACTATCCAAATTTACGATTCTCGTGGAGACAATTATCCGCGGGTTATTAAGGAAATTACTAAGTTTCTTGTAAACGAAGCTCGCATTCGTAAATGCAGCGATATTTACAAAGAAAATGATTGGACTCAAGTTTGGGAACGTGGAATTCCAAACCAAAGCGGAAGTCAGAACTGTGGCATGTTTGTGTGCCAATATCTTGCTTTTCTCGCCAATGGTGTCCCTCTCAATTTCAAAGAAGTAAGTGTTTGAGTAAATTTTTTCCAATTAGTTTATATATATGCGCATAAAAAGGATTCACTAACCAAAAATTAAAAAAACGCTAGATCCACATGGGATACTTTAGAATGCTGGTTGCGTATGCTATTCTCATGCATGGTAAGAAAGAACCAGAAATCAACAAAATCTTGTCGGATGCTTTGGATGAAGCTGAGGCAATTGCTTCAAATGGGAGAAAAGTGTCAAAACCATGTACAAAGAGAATTAAATTCGCCATAACTTGCTCAGACAAATCCGGCGGAGTTTCTCCGTGTTCGAGTCATGAGCTTTTCGATCGCGGAACACATGATGCTACTACTTCTGCTAAACATGTTGAGGCTTCTTCTACTTCAGCTTCATCTTTTGATCCCGATTTGGATCCTACTGTGTCATCAAACTCTTGCTCGAGTTTGGTATCATCTCATAACGACTCATTTAAGCCGATTGAGTCCTCGCTCTCGCCTTTGAGCACATCATTTGAGGCTAGTGCAGTTCATGTCTCGGCTCCCAACACTCCAATGTCCATGGAATTGTATTTTAGTTTAGAATCTCCGTCTTCGTTGTCGTCGATCTCTTCTGTTGAAACTTTGTCAAATGCATCGGTTTCATCGTTTGCTACTTTATCGTCTCGCGAGGAGTCACCAGCACCCATGAATGGTGACTTTTCAACTGGATCTCAATCACCGCCTATGATTGATACTATATCTTTGGACGAACCAACAAGGGATTCGTCATTTGCGGATTTTCAGAATTTATCATTACCAATGGATAATTCTGATTTAGGCATTAGTTCACTTGCTACTTCGAGTGACTCATCGCGTATGGTCAATTCTTCCCATTCCAAAGCAACAACAACTGAAGCTTCCCCTCTTGTCGGTGCTTCTGCTACATCTTCTTCTCCCACTTCTTCTCCTTCTTCATTTATTTCATGTTTTGATAAGGTCTTTGCAACAATTGAAAAATTTAGGGTAGCTTGTCCACAAGTAGTTGAAAATGAAGTATCGTCATTCATCTCAAAGATTGAAACTCTCTCTTCTACTTTGGAAATCAACTCGAATTCTGATTTTCCTTCCATTTCATCTTGCTCTATGGAGAGTACTATTTTGTCTTTATTAGCAGAAATTCGCCAATCTCGATTAGCTGCCTCAACCGCTCGAACTGTTTCGGACGAACCAGATGCAGGTGCCTGTGATGCGGAAAAGTCCATTGAGGATTACCTTGCAGAGTTGCCTACATACGAGCCCCCAGATGTCCTTCCTGATATCACTCTTGCAAGATACATGGAGCTTAAAAAGGGTGAAATACCCCTGGATCGAAACATTTTGATAAAGGAAATCAAGAAAATTGAGGGCAATCGCCAAACTGGCGAGTTAGTATTGGCCAAAACTGGAGGATTTTCCCACTGGCCAGCCATCATAGTAGTGGATCCTTTTCTGCCAAAACCCGAACCAGAACCTGAAGTATCACCAATTGAAAACAAAGTTTCTGAGAGAGCTGTCAACAATCAAGTACCCCGTTATGCTTTGCTTACTCCTGAAGGTGAGTGATTTTACTCTTCAATCTTAGTTGTCTCTATCGCATGAAAAATTTCCTAATTTGACATTATTCCGTTCACTTTAATAGGCACTGTCAAGTCGTATCATGTGCAATATTTTGGAAATGAACAGTTTGTCGACTGGGTGCCCGTAGGAGACATTGATTCGTATCAGCCATATGAGGAATACAAAGAGCAGGTACTCAGAGGCCGTCTTGAGATTATGGATCAAATCGAAGACAAATCTGATTTTGTGAAAGAGGAATCTGTCGAAAAGAAGAATGTACAAGCTTGGAGAGAGGCTTTCTACCAAGCCGATCAGCTGGTTTCCAAGACAAACGCCGAGCGACTTCAGCTCACCTATCGGTATGTGGACAAATTGCCCAAGCGAAAGGTGAACAAGAAGAAGAATCTCCCCATCTAATGAGAACCCGAACTTGGGCTACTCCTGTCCTGTTGGCATAATTCAATTCACAGTAGATAGTAAACGATCAATCAGTACATTGTCTTATCTCATTACCAACTTCAGTCGATTACCTTGATTTTTGCCTCAATTTAACCAAATTAAGCATGAACGATTTCCCAATGATCAACTTTGATCCTTAAATGTCTACTTTAATCCCCTCTTATCCACTATTAATACACATCCCAATGTCAAATCCTGCGGCTGCTGCTGCTTTCGATTTAAACGATAAAATACATATTTTTTGTTCTAATATTCTTATGTTTTAAATTATATGTCCAAATCCTTGTCGAGTAACTTCTCTGTGTTTATAAATCTGTGAAAACACTATCAGACCTTGCAACAATTCAATATAAAACATTATAATATCAACATATATATCAATGTTATATCAAAGCATCATTATTGCTTATTAATTATCGAATAATAAAAATAAAAATCTATATTTTGATTGATCGTTTAATTTGGTGTGTTGATTTATTTCATTTTTGTTTTCTTTATTTTGATGATGAAGAGGATAATCAATTTTGGGTAAGTACATATCGTTTAAAGAGAAGACAAATGATGAGTGATTAGCCGTCGTTAACACAAATTAGTGTCTCGTTCTGCCTCGTCAGTCAGTCTGTATCGCCAAGCATTCATGACATCTTCAATTTCTCCTCTTTCTCTCGCGTGTCTAAATATTTACACAGTACAACGCGTTTCGGTTTGTCTCTTTATTATGCTCTACTGCCACTTTGAATGACACGAGAGAGAGAGAGAGAGAGAGAGAGAGAGAGAGAGAGAGAGAGAGAGAGAGAGAGAGAGAGAGAGAGAGAGAGAGAGAGAGAGAGGGAGGGAGAGAGAGAGAGAGAGAGAGGGTGAGTAGTTCTGTTGTTCTATGTTTTGTTTTTTTCCTTTTTATTTTACACTAGACACAAACAGTACTGAATAATGAAGGTTAAGGTTAGGTTCGGTTCTGTGCCCTTTTGTTGTTCTTCTGTTCTTCTGTAGTTGAAAAGTTATAAGCGTTCGCAATATGTCGACACACGAATTTGTGCCATTTCGGATAATGATTATAATAATAATAAGTCGCTAACTCTCTCTCTCTCTCTCTCTCTCTCTCTCTCTCTCTCTCTCTCTCTCTCTCTCTCTCTCTCTCTCTCTCTCTCTCTCTCTCTCTCTCTCTCTCTCTCTCTCTCTCTCTCTCTCTCTCTCTCTCTCTAATAATAAATAACCGAATTAGCGGTGCAAGATTGTATGCATGCATGTATGCATGTACACTCATCACAATAATGTCAGTGGTTGGTGGTAGTGAACGTACACTCCGTCAATAATATTACGACTTTGTGCCAAGCTACTTTGAACGGACAGTGGTTTGTGGTCTTTTGGTTTAATATGAGTTGAGTTTAAGTTTGTGAGATTGCAACGATTGATTTTATGATTTGTTTGCACATTTACTAATCGGTCTTTATTGTCTTTTCCTATTACCATTTTGTTTTATTTAACCGACCAACTGGTAGTGGAGAAGGCGGTAGACAGATCCTAGTTGTCATAAATTAGATGTACATTCGATTTAGTTAGGCTCATTTGGTACGGACAAAGCATTTGGTGTTATGTGTCTCTTCATACACTCTACCAAACACTTTGCACCACTTGCCTCTGTTTGTTTGTTAAACTCTAAATTTATTGGTCATTGTCTTTTCACATTTGCATTTATATATTAGCCTCTAAACTAGTGATGTGAAAGTGTAGTTCAATAATAAGCGCAATTATGATTGACATTTACGAGACTTGCGAGTCACGTCTATGTGTGTTTGCGTGTGTTCTTTTAATTAGGCTATTACATTTGTGTACATAAAAAACGTATCGGATGCAGCACACACAATTCTCTCAAGATCTCACAAAGAACAAACACAATCGACCCAACACAAAAGATTGCAGGTAAAATATAGACATTTGTATAGCAACCAATACACATTCTCTCAGGCACTCACATCTTCCGAATTATTCTTCTCCCATATGTGTTACTATTGACACGAATATTAGAGACTAAAAGCCACATTTCCTCATGGAACAAACATGATCGAGAGAATAGAATGTCAGTCTCCACTTGGGAATCAATTTAGGGCAAAACAAATTGAACAGTACAGTTCAGACACTTGATTTGATTTGAAATATATTCCTTGAGAAACGAACAAAAATGCAAAATATCAATGAAAAAAGTAAAACAACTTCTCCAAAGGCGCGCTTTGTGTATGAGTGTGCAGAGTTTGAAGGTGAGCGAAATGGAACGAGAGAGAGAGAGAGAGAGAGAGAGAGAGAGAGAAAGAGTGAATGAGTGTGTGTGAAAGAGAATTATGATTTTGTCTTTAAGATTTGGGAGTCTCGGTTGTGTGTTTGTGTTTAAGAAAACTATTATATAATTCGTTTAAAAAACATATTATTATTAGCATCTCATAATTCGTTGGTCTTGGAATGTCCATTCATTCATTATCCATTTTTTAATATCACCCGCGAAATATTTAATTAGAAATTTAGTTTGTCAATTTTGCTAGAACGATACTAAAATGTAGACCTCTGAATTGGTTGTCTTTTGATTAGTGATTTTGAATATATTGGCTGCGACATGACACTTAATAATAATAACGGTCGTACATGCTATTTTATGACTCGATTATCCCTTTCTATTCATTTCAATTATGCTGTTCTCTCTCTCTCTCTCTCTCTCTCTCTCTCTCTCTCTCTCTCTCTCTCTCTCTCTCTCTCTCTCTCTCTCTTCAATTACTTTTTTTCAAACAGTTTGTGTGTGTGTGTGTGTGTGTGTGTGTGTGTGTGCAGGTACATTGTGCATATGTTGCAATGTAATTACGATTTTTGTCTGGTTGTTGTGGTGTAATTCGATTCTGGCTAAATGGATTTGTCGACTGAATGACTTTTTTGCAGTGGCGAGCACCGAGCAGAGAGAGAGAGAGAGAGAGAGAGAGAGAGAGAGAGAGAGAGAGAGAGAGAGAGAGAGAGAGAGAGAGAGAGGGAGAGAGAGAGAGAGAGAGAGAGAGAGAGTGAGAGAGAGAGAGAGAGAACCACTAAGTGTCACTTGGCTGGTCTATTGCGAGTGCGAGTCTGTTCCTGTCTTTGGTGCACATTGTCAGGTCGATCTCTCTCAGTTTTAAATGAGTGGGTTCGATTCTGTGGAATTGCTGATTGAAACTGAACTCACTTATTGGCTTCATAATTATTTGTTACGTATGGCCAGATTCTTTACTGTACATTTCCATTTCTCTATTGCTCTAAAATTGTCCTCAACGAGATTTTTATTTTCTTTGTACCTCAACAGTAACAACTAACTCAAGCCGTTAACCAGAGTAGTGCCGTTTGCCGTTCCCGACTTCCCATTTTGCTCTCTCTCTCTCTCACTCTCTCTCTCTCTCTCTCTCTCTCTCTCTCTCTCTCTCTCTCTCTCTCTCACTCTGTACATAAATTGAAAGGGAAACACACACTCACGGGTGCACTACTATTCTGTACTCTACCAGTGATGATGATGATGAAGTTGATGCTGAGTGTTGTGTAGTTGTGTAGTTGTGTGTGTGTGTGTATGGTTGTGTGTTTGATCAGTGAACACTCTGGTGCATCACCGAATGTAAAGCACATCTCTCCTGTCTGCTGACCTTTTCTTTGCGTGTGTTGTGTTCTCTCTTGTGTCTATCGTTCGCACAGTCTATGCACACATACTCGTGTCGCGCAAGCATCATCATTGTGTGTGTCTATCTGCCGGCATCATTCTGTTTTGTCTTCTGTGTAGTTTCTCGCTCTCTCACTTTCCTTTCTTCTTTCGCATTCTACTTTTCCCTAAATAGAATCTCGACTCGTGTGTCGTATACCCTTCGTTGACTACCATCTCATCGACATACAGTGCACAGTACTACTTCTGTGTGTTGGTTTTGTTGTT